>PVKP010012133.1:0-11719 GCA_004027715.1 Plecturocebus donacophilus | reverse complement strand
TCTTGAACTCCTGACCTCAGGTGATCCACCCACTTCAGCCTCCCAAAGTGTTGGGATTACAGGCATGAGCCACTGAGCCTGGCCCAGTGCTCTATTTTTAAAAGTTTTCCAACTTGCCCACTCATATCACCTGGGATATTTACCAATTGTACAGTATGAATACAAGCTAAATAAATGTTCTTGCCTCAGACCCTTCCACACAGCTACTAGTTTTTTCATAAAGCACTCATTAATTTCCATTTCCTGCTTAGAAAATCTTCCACTGATTACAAGTTAAAGTCCAAACTTCTTAATATGAAATATGACCCTCTTCAGTATCTCACACTTTATCACATTCTCTAAGCACTTTCCATTTTCCTAAGTCCTAAGTATACCAACCTGTTTTGAAACAGTGACTTTTTTTCTCTCCTCTACTCCTTGACAAAGAGTTGCTCCCTTTGTCATGGTCATCACACTTTCTTCTCATTCTTCAATTCCCAATTCAAATGTTATCTTTTCTTTGAAAGACTTCTATCCTCCCAGGCAGTTAGTCATCATCTCCTATGTATGTCCATACACTTGTTTACACCACAATAAACTCATTTATCACACTGTATTTCAATTTCACAATTGCTTGTTTCACATGTCCTGGGCAGAGACCATTTTTATTTACTTCCATATGCCTCGTTTCTAAACAGATCTTCCAGAGAAAACACTCGATAAATATTTGCTGAACCAATGAATTGGGTAAATAATATGGTTGAGATACCAAAAAAAGAAGTGAATAAGGCAAGCAGGAAGAAGCAATGATGAAATGAATATACAGAAAAGAAACCAAGAGGAAGCAGAACAGGCTCCAACCTACTTCCATTAAAGCCTGCAGAAACCAGAGCTGTGTAACATGGCTCTCCTGTAACTTAGCTTTTCTTTCTTTCGAATATACTTTTAAGGAAAGATTAATTTCCCACTGAATTCTGAATGTTTTTTATTAAGAGTGAGGAAGGCTGCTCAGGTTTTGTCATTACATCATGATTCAATATTTTGAATCATTTTTATTAAATAAATTTGACTAATAGTCTGACATTCAAAAGCACAATCATCAATTTCCTGCAGCGTGTGTGTATGTGCGTATTTTTGGAGGTGGGGGTGGGAGGACACAGTCTCGATCTATAACCCAGGCTGGAGTGCAGTGGCGTGATCTCAGCTCAATGCAACCTCCGCCTCCTGGGTTCAAGTGATTCTCCTGCCTCAGCCTCCCAAGTAGCTGGGATTACAGGCGCGCATCACCATGTCCAGCTAATTTTTTGTATTTTTAGTACAGATGAGGTTTCACCATGCTGGCCAGACTGGTCTCAAATTCCTGACCTTGTGATCTGCCTACCTCAGCTTCCCAAAGTGCTCAGATTACAGGTGTGAGCCACCATACCTGGCCTTTTTTAAATTTTTTTCTTTTAAGAGACATGGTTTTACTACGTTATCCAGGCTGGACTCAAACTCCTGAGCTCAAGAGATCCTCCTGCCGCCTCAGCCTCCTGAGTAGCTGGGACTACAGGTGCGCAGCACTGCGCCCAGCTTCCTTCAGGTATATTTTATAAAACTTTCTCTAGTGTCTCTGCCACTCCCAGCATGTACTACGTACACACAGCCAACTTCCAAACTATACTTAACTGATTAGTTGAGAAAAATGTTCCTGTCTCATTTAGTTTCCAAGGAGATCAAGGTCAGTTCTATATGAATGCAAATCAAAAATAAAATTCTAAGGCCCCCCAACTATCTGATGGACTTCCTTCTTGTCCAGGGCACTGTTAAAAGTTTAATCTGAGGCTGGTTCAGGCCATGATGGGAAGTGGGGATCAAACACGCCTCATTAAACCTCTCTTGGCATTAACATCAACACAAACTTAGTCTGATAAGAAGCATTTATAATCTATCCTCTCAGAAGCCTGCTACTCAGAAGCTTCATCTCACGCCTGTAATCCCAGCTCTTTGGGAGGCCGAGGCGGGTGAATCACAAGCTCAGGAGATTAAGACCATCCTGGTTAACATAGTGAAACCCCGTCTCTACTAAACATACAAAAAAATTAGCTGGACATGTTGGCATGCACCTGTAGTCCCAGCTACTCGCGAGGCTGAGACAGGATAATCGCTTGAACTCGGGAGGCAGAGGTTGCAGTGAGCTGAGATCATGCCACTGCACTCCAGACTGGGCAACAAAGTGAGACTCCATCTCAAAAAAAAAAAAACCACTTTGGTCTTTATAACTTCTTATCGTAACCCAGTCTTTTCCTTTCTATCGATCCCAGGTCTTTAGATAAACTCAACCGTCAACCAGAAAATTTTTAAATCTACCTATAAACCCACTCCCTCTTCAAATTGTCCCACCTTTCTGAACAGAACCAATGTATTTCTTAAATATATTTGATTGAAGTCTCTTGTCTCCCTAAAATGTATAAAAACAAGCTGTACCCCAACCACCTTAGGCACATGTTCTCAGGACCTCCTGAAGGCTGTGTCACAGGTCTTGTCACTCATATGT
Organism: Plecturocebus donacophilus; assembly: GCA_004027715.1. Classification (NCBI taxonomy): domain Eukaryota; kingdom Metazoa; phylum Chordata; class Mammalia; order Primates; family Pitheciidae; genus Plecturocebus; species Plecturocebus donacophilus. The sequence goes on along the minus strand of PVKP010012133.1, from coordinate 9,204 downwards.
GGTTCGGAATAAATCTCTTCAAATATTTTAGAGGGTTTGGCCCTTTTCATCAACACGAGAAGGGCTGGAGCAAAATTACCTACTACTTCATAGTTTCTGCAGTAAGATTAAATTTACAGAATACATATATTCCCCACCTATGCATTCATTCTTTCATTCTACCATTCATTTATTCATCAAACATGAATGCTCATTATAATAAAGGGATTTGGCCAAGTGCAGTGGCTCACAGCTATAATCCCAACAACTCGAGAGACCAAGTTGTTGGAAGGAGGATTGATGAGGCCAGGAGTTCAAAACCAGCCCAGGCGACATAGCAAGATCCCCATCTTTATAAAAATAATAATAATAAAGGAATTTGGGGAGTGTCTTAAGAACTCAGAAAACAGAAAAAAACACTACTTGAGAGGTAAATCAAAGTAAGGTACATGTAATCAAGGAGGTAATATTTGTGTAAGAATTATCTAACATGAGATCGGTGGCAAACTGAGTGAACTCCAAGTGTCCTTGGAGTGAATGACATTGTACAGTGTGCAGATAGGCTCTGTTATAAAGAAAGTAAGTTTCTGAACCTGAGAGAAGGACTAGTTAAAAGAAGGAAAGCACAAGAGCCAATATAACAACAAAACCACTTCTATTCAAAAACTGTGTGATTTGAGAGTGATACAGTTTCAAAGAAGTCACTTCATCTTAAGAGATACAAGAGGCCAGGTGTGATGGCTCACAACCATAATCCCAGCACTTTAGGAGGCCAAGGCAGGCAGATTGTTTGAGTCCTGGGCAACACAACAAAACCCCATCTCTACAAAAAAATACAAAAATTAGCTAGGTGTGGCGGTGCATGCCTGTAGTCCCAGTTACTCAGGAGGCTGAGGTGGGAAGATTGCTTGAATCTGTGACACAGCCTTCAGGAGGTCCTGAGAACATGTGCCTAAGGTGGTTGGGGTACAGCTTGTTTTTATACATTTTAGGGAGACAAGAGACTTCAATCAAATATATTTAAGAAATACATTGGTTCTGTTCAGAAAGGTGGGACAATTTGAAGAGGGAGTGGGTTTATAGGTAGATTTAAAAATTTTCTGGTTGACAGTTGGTTGAGTTTATCTAAAGACCTGGGATCAATAGAAAGGAAAAGACTGGGTTACGATAAGAAGTTATAAAGACCAAAGTGGCTTTTTTTTTTGAGATGGAGTCTCACTTTGTTGCCCAGTCTGGAGTTTCTAAAAGTCTCAAATTATGCTCCTTGGAGTTCTAGAAGTTTAAAGGAGGTACAACAAAGGTGGGGTAGGGAGGAAAGGGGGAAAGTTAGAAGGGATACCAACTTCAATGAGAGTAGCTCTGCTTTTGTGTTATATATTAAGACGTCCCCATAAGATTTCATCTGATTTTTTTTAAGAGATAAATGACAACATACTGAATTTCATACTCTTCATTTTAGAAACAACTAAATAGGTCAGTTGTGGTTCGTGGCTCAAGCCTGCAATCCTGGCACTTCAGGAGGCCAAAGTGGGAGGATCACTTGAGCCCAGGAGCTCAAGACTAGCCTGGGCAACACAGGGAAACTCTTTCTCTACAAAAAATTTAAAAATTAGTTGGGCATGGTGGCACAAACCTGTAGTTCTAGCTACTCAGGAGGCTGAGACGAAAGGATCATTTGAGCCCAGGAGTCAAGGTTACAATGAGATATAATTGCACCACTGCACTCCAGCTTGGGTGACAAAGTGAGACAGTGTCTCTAAAACAAAATAATGTAAAAAAACAAATAGAAGCCAAAGAGATAAAGTAAGTAACCAAGATCACACAATTTAAGAAAAACAGTAAGTCATGCTATTGATCTTGGACATCACTGTAAGTCACAGAGAGTCAGTATTTAAAACACAGTATTAAGTTGAATGTACATGGCAGGGCGCGGTGGCTCATGCCTATAATCCCAGCACTTCGTGAGGCCAAGGCGAGTGGATTACCTGAGGTCAGGACTTTGAGACCAGCTAGGCCAACATGTTGGAACTCCGTCTCTACTAAAAATACAAAAATTAGCCAGGCATGGTAGCATGCCCTTTTAGTCCCAGCTACTCGAGAAGCTGAGGCAGGAGAATCACTTAAACCCAGGAGGTGGAGATTATAGTGAGCCAAGATCACGCCACTACACTCCAGCCTGAGCAACAAAACTGAACTCCATCAAAAAAAAAAAAAAAAGTTGAATGTACTTGTTTACCCAGCACCAAGATGAAGGAAATCAAAAAGTCAAACTCATCACAGTCCTCCAAAGTCCCCTCATGCTCCCTTCCAGCCTCTGTCGCACCAGAAGCTGGAAGAGAGTTGGGAAACATGATCCCAACTTCTAACACCATAGATTAGTCCTGTCTGTTAAGGAACTTCATATGAATGGAATTATGTAGCCCATTGTGTCTCTTTTGTTCAGCATTTGGTCTATAAGTTGTGTCATTATAGATCCTGTGTTCTCAAAAAAGAAACACACAGACACACACACACACACACACACATAGAATACATTCTAGTTAGAGACCCAGATTTGGTAGTTATCAGAGATTGGGAATATCTGTAATGTCAGTGAATTACATTATCCAAAAAGCACATTTAAAAAATATGTAAGAAGACTGGTCTTTTAAGAGGAGAGGAAGACAATTTTGACAAGCAGTATAGGAACAAACTGGATTTTTGAGTCTTGAGACAAACACACCAATCAGGAAGTGACTGGCATAGTCCAGGCAGTGAGAACTTGAATTTGAGCAATGGAGGAGAGGTATTTCAAAGATAGAATAGATAGGATTTTCTGATCAGCTAAATGTGAAAGATGAAAGACGAGGATCACAGATGGGTTTCTATCTTGGGTACTATAGAGCAGTAATATTAACCAAGACAGAAGCTCTAAGAAAGTAGGAATCTGGATGTCAGATTTGGGGGATGAACAACAAAATGTTCAATTTTGAGCATACCTAATCTGATATACCCACAAAGACATCTAGATGGAAGTGTCCAAGAGATAGTAAAAACTCTATTTAGAAACCCAGATTTGGTAGTCATTAGGGACTGGGAATAATTGTATCATGTAGGTGAATGACACTATCTAGGGAAATAATATATAAGAAAAGAAACAAGAATAGTCACGCTGGGCCTGGTGGCTCACACCTGTAATCCCAGCACTTTGGGAGGCTGACGCAGATGGATCACAAGGTCAAGAGTTCAAGACCAGCCTGGCCAACATAGTGAAACCCCATCTCTACTAAAAATACAAAAATTAGCTGGGCCTGGTGGTGTGTGCCTGTAATCTCAGATACTGGGGAGGCTGAGGCAGAAGAATGGCTTGAATTTGGGAGGCGGAGGCTGCAGTGAGCCGAAATCGTGCACTGCACTCCAGCCTGGGTGACAAAGTAAGACTCCATCTCAAAAAAAAAAAAAAAAGTGAGAAACAGAGGTTCAGAAACAAGACAATCAGGACACAGAGTTAAGAGTTTCAAGGAGAAAATAGTTATGTCGCAGAAGTTAAGACTCAGCTATTAGTGTTGGCAATCTGTAGTGAGTGCAGTTCTAGTACAGTTATGGTATAAAAGCCAAATTGAAGTAGATTAGGCAATAAATATGTTAAAATAAGGGTAAGAGCCTGGGCATGGTGGCACATGCCTATAATCCCAGCACTTTGGGAGGCCAAGGCAGGCAGATCACTTGAAGTCAGGAGACCAGTCTGGTCAACATGGTGAAACCCTATCTCTACTAAAAATACAAAAATTAGTCAGGCATGGTGGGTAGCGCCTGTGAGGCAGGAGATTAATAGCTTGAACCTGGGAAGTGGAGGTTGCAGGGAGCCAAGATAGCACCACTGTCCTCCAGACAACAGAGCAAGATTTCCTCCCAAAAAATAAATAGGAGAGGTAGGGTGGGGTGGCTCATGCCTGTAATCCCAGCACTTTGGGAGGCCAAGTGGGCAGATCACCTGAGGTGAGGAGTTTGAGACCAGCCTGACCAACATGGAGAAACCCATCTGTACTAAAAAATATAAAATTAGCCAGGGGTGGTGGCGCATGCCTGTAAGCCTAGCTACTCAGGAGGCTGTGGCAGGAGAGTCGCTTGAACCTGGGAGGCGAAGGATGTGGTGAGCCGACTGCGCGCTGCACTCCAGCCTGGGTAACGAGAGTGAAACTCCATCTCAAAATAAATATATGGGAGAAAAGATAAGATTAAGGAAAGGAAGGCAGAGTTATTATAAGGCTTTACTTCTTAGGTGACAGAACAAAACTATTTTTTGACAAAAAAAAAAGAAAGATAGATTTAATTTACAAAAAGGTTGGAAGAGAAGTTACCTAACCCAAGTTAGGGCCAGAAAAAGTAGTAGACAGCTCTAGAACACGAAGTTGGAACCTGGGACGGATACTTCTGGCTCTGAGAATAAAATTCAGGAAGGGCAATAAGAATGAATGAAGGCATATATAAATTTAGATGCAAAAGAAAGAACAGTTGAGAAAGTACAGATTTTTTTTTTTACAATTTTTCTTTTCTTTTTTAGATATATACCTTTTTGATAGTCAATGTTGTCCAGGCTGGAATGCAATGACATAATCATGGCTCACTGCAGCCTCATCCTCCCAGGCTCAAGTGATTCTCCTACCTCAGCTTTTCAAGTGGCTGGGACAACAGGAGCATGCTGCCAAACCCAGCTAATTTTTTAAAATTTTGTATAGAGGTGCAATTTCCCTGTATTGCCCAGGCTGGTCTCAAACTCCTGAGCTCAAGTGATCCTCCCACTTCAGCCTCCCAAAGCAAGCTTTCTTTGTCTCTCTTCTTTAGGCTCAGACAGCAGTCCAAAGGGCAGAGCTAGAGATGGACTACTTGATCTCCTGGGCCTTTAAGTGTCTAAGCAAAAATTTCTCTCCTCTTCAAGCCAAAAAAGAGAAAGACACATGCAAATCAGTTCCCATGACTCAACCAGATATGTGCATTTCAACTTGCATTCAAATTAGCTTAGGCTCTACACATCAAAACATTTGTTAAAATGAATGAATGTGAAGGAAAACATTCTAAGCAGAGGTTACAGTGCAAGCAAAAGCAGAGTAACTAGTGGTCTGGAAAAATAGAATACTTATTCACATGAAACAGTGAAGGGCTGGCCTGGCACAGTGGCTCATGCCTGTAATCCTAGCACTTGGGAGGCTGAGGCAGGTGGATCACCTTCAACTCAGAAGTTCAAGACAAGCCTGGGCAACATGGCGAAACCGTGTCTCTACCAAAAATACAAAAAAAATTAGCCAGGAATGGTGGCATGAGCCTGTGGTTCCAACTACTCGGAAGGTTGTGGAAGGAGGGTTGCTTGAGGCTGTGAGGTGGAGGTTGCAGTGAGTCAAGATTGTGCCACTGCACTCCAGCCTGGGTGACAAGAGTGAGACCCCATCTCAAAAAAAAAAGGCTAATAACAATGCAAGGAACCATACAATAGATAAAAAAAAAAAAAATAAGTACTATGTTAACGCCTAGCTGATACAAATGTCAGATAAAAAAAATAAGTACTATGTTAACGCCTAGCTGATACAAATATCAATTAGCACAAAGTCCTTGAAACAACCTGAAAAATTAAACATTTAAAAAAGTATAACAGAAAGTGAAAGTTGATTACCAAGAAAATAATCATTAGCCATTGTGAACAGATTGCTCCAGATATTTCCTATTTATACACTAATAAATCCCACTTTTAAAAAAATGAAGTTATATTTCATTGTTCCGCTTTTTTCATGTTACCAACTTTTCACAACCACAATTAATGCTACAATAAACATTCGTCATACATGTATGTAAATATAGGTCTGTGGACAGATATGTGCTTCCAAAAATAAATTCTAGAAGTGGAAGTAGCAGCTTACAGCATGTGAACATTGTAATTTTAGTAGATATTACCAAACAGCCTAAATTGGACTTTAGCTATAAAGTCTCTCAATACAGGCTGATAGCATAATACCAATAAGATGGGGGTTAGAGACACAACCCTCTAACTCTGACTTAATTCAGAAAGACACTGTAGAGTACTTATACCAGTAATATACTTCATTTCCTTTAAGCAATTTTGCACAAACATTATTTCCCTTAATTAAGCTTTCCTCTCCAAACAAATGTTATTTATAAGCACATGCTCCACAAAAATCTCAAACACAAAAAATTTACTGAGCAGACAGTACAAACAGGGGAGGAGGGGGAACCTGAAGACCCAGTCCTGACTACCACAGTTAACAGTTTGGTATTTATTTTTCCAATTTCATGCATTATAAACAAATATGTTATTTTTCAAACACAAATAAAATTATGCTAGTCAATAATATATTATTATACATATTATAGATATCCTTCAATAGCAATATATAGTACATCAATCATATCCTTTTAAATAGGTGTACAGCATTTTATTATATGGATGTACCAGAATTTATTTTAGCTATCTTCCATTGGTGGACATTAAGATGGTTTCCAGTGTTTTGCTTAACAAATCATACTACTTTGAACATCCTCCATGTATATACTGAGTATTTAGGTAGGACAATACTTCTAGAAGGAGAATTACTGGGTATCAAGTTGCTTTCCAAAAATTTATTAATAGTATCATTTTATATTCCCATTGGTATGTAAACATACTTGTTTCTGTATAATCTTGCCAATATCTGGTATAAACAATTATTTTATACACTGCCAACTTGAATGGCAAATTTTTTGTTTAATTTCATTTCTCTGATTAGGTAACTCACCATCTTTCATATATCTATCATGTATATTTCTCCTATGAATTATCTATTCATTATTTTGCCTATTTTCTTTTTTTTTTGAGACGGAGTTTCACTCTGTTGCCCAGGCTGTAGTGCAGTGACGCAGTCTCAGCTCACCACGACCTCTACCTCCCAGGTTCAGGCAATTCTCCTGCCTCAGCCTCCCAAGCAGCTGGGATTACAGGCTTGTACAACCACACCTGGCCAATTTTGTATTTTTAGTAGAGATAAGGTTTCACCATGTTGGTCAGGCTGGTCTAGAACTCCTGGCCTCCAATGATCCACCTGCCTTGGTCTCCCAAAGTGCTGGGATTACAGGCATGAGTCATTGCACCCAGCCTATTTTGCCCATTTTCTATAGCATGCTGTTCAATGGAAATACAACACAAACTACATATATAATTTTAAATGTTCTAGTAGCCACATTTTAAAAAGTAAAAATAGGCCAGGTGCGGTGGCTCATGCCTATAATCCCAACACTTTGGGAGGCTTCGAGGCAGGTGGATCACCTGAGGTCAGGAGTTCAAGACCAGCCTGGCCAACATGGTTAAAATCCCATCTCTACTAAAAATATAAAAATTAATTGGGTGTGGTGGCGGGTACCTGTAATCCCAGCTACTTGGGAGGCTGAGACAGGAGAATCGCTTAAACCTGGGAGGCAGCAGAGGTTGCAGTGAGCCCAGATCACACCAGTGCACTCTAACCTAGATAACAGAGTAAGACTCCATCTCAAAAATAAAAAAGTAAAAAGTAAAAATAAACAGGTAAAATCCATGTTAATATATTTTATTTAGCTTACATCTATTATCTCAATATATGATCAGTATAAAAATTCTTAAAACATTTTACATTTTTGTACTAAGTCTTCAAACTCCAGATTTTATACTTATTATACACTTAAGAGTACTTCTCAATATAGAACTAGCCATATTTCAAGTGCTGATTAACTACATGTTGCTAAAGGGTACTGTATGAGATAGTTCTCTAGCATCTTTACATGTGAGAGTGCATATTTCCCCCATTTCAGCCTTTTGTTTTCCTATATTTTTATTTTTATTGTACAAATAATTCAAAAGCAAAGGCTTCAAATAATGTACAATTACGAAGAACAAAACATGACAGTCACTCTTTATTACCCCACTCACAGTACCATTTCCAAGATAACCGTATTAGCCATTTGACATACATTCTCACACCGATTTTTACATATTGTATAAATGTATATATACCCATATGTATTTTACAGTGTCTTAACCTTTTTCTAAGATAATACGCATCAGAAATACTATATTCTTTTTAATTCTACATAACATTCAACAGGACAGATAGATCAAAATTTATTTTTAATATATTTATATTTTTTATATTTAAATATAATATATATTTATATATAAATATTATATTTATATAATATATTTGTATATTTAATATATTTATATTTTTTAATATATTTATATTCTCATTGTAAAAAACTAAAAACATACAAATAAAGCAAATTTCTTTTGACCACCCTTCCCGATCAGCCTCTTAAAATACCCAATGTTAACAACATGATCTATAACCACAGATCTTTTTCTTTTTCTTTTTTTTTTTTTTTTAGAAAAAGAGAGAAAAGGAGAAAGAAAGAAACAGCAAAAGAAAGAAAAAAAAGAATGAAAGAGAGAAAGAGGAAGAGAAAGAGGGAGAGAGAATGGGATTCTTGTTTTATTGCCCAGGCTAGAATGCAGTTTAAAAATGGGTATTAAAAACCTCTTTTATGTCAATAATTGTGCTTAACAATGGAGACAGGAAGGAATAGGGGATGAAAATAACAAATAAGCAGCCAACCAATATTTTATTTAAACCTGTGAAATGCTATGCAATTGCTGAGGAGTGATTTACTTCCAATTATGTGGTCACTTTTAAAATAGGTATAATGTGATACTGGTTTTGTGGATTTGGGGAGGAGAGTTCTGTAAATATTTGTTAAGTCTAGTTGTTCCAGGTCTGAGTTCAAGTCCTGGATATCCTTGTTAATTTTCTATCTCGTTGATCTGTCTAATACTGACAGTGTAATGTTAAAGTCTACCACTATTATTGTGTGGGAGTCTAAGTCTCTTTGTAAGTCGTTAAGAACTTGCCCTATGTATCTGGGTGCTCCTGTAATGTGTGTGCATATATTTAGTATCGTTAGCTCTTCTTCTGGCATTGATCCTTTCACCACCATGTAATGTCCCTCTTTTGTTTCTTATGTTCTTTGTTGTCTTAAAGTCTGTTTTATCAGAGACGAAAATTGCAGCTTCTGGTAATGCTAGCTGGCTGTTTTGCCCATTAGTTGATGTAGATTCTTCATTATGGTGATGCTCTTTACCTTTTGGTATGTTTTTGGAATGGCTGATACTGGTTGTTCCCGTCCATGTGTAGTGCTTCTTTCAGAAGCTCTTGTAAAGCAGGCCTGGTGGTG
>PVKP010012132.1:13683-59449 GCA_004027715.1 Plecturocebus donacophilus | reverse complement strand
TGTGGATAAACAAAAGTATGAATTATAGAAATAAGACATAAATATTTTGAGTAGAATACATAGAAATATTCTAGAATATTTTCTAGGTATAGTTTGCATCAATTTTAGATGCAAAGAGGGGATGAGAAGCTAATTTTTGAAATATTGGACTTTGCCTTCACCCTATTGATTCACTGCCTAAACCAGGGGTCCTCAACCCTGAGGCCACAGACAAGTACTGGTCTATGGCCTGTTGGGAACCTTAGGAATGCGCTGCAAAGCAGGAGGTGAGCGTTGGATGAGAAAAAAAAAAAAAAAAAAAAAATGTTTATACGAATTAACTGGGAAGAGTTTCTTTTTCTGAGAGCAGGTTTTGATAAGGCAGAAGCGAGGAAGGAGAAGGCATGAAACCCTTAGCTACGGAAGGGTGTGGCACCCATGATGTGGACGAGAGAGTGGCGCAGATCACTTGGGATGCAGAGTCGTTATTGAACATGCCAGAGAAAAACTCCCACCATTAACGATTTGTTCTGGGGCTGTTTGGCAAGGATAAACAGCTTCCTATCAAACACTTCCCATCTGCTGCAGTTCCTTTGTTCCAGAAGAGATTGTACCAACACATGGATTCGCTCTTCTTCTTAGGAGTGTTCTAACTGAGGAAATGAAGAGAAAAAAAAAATATCCTTGCTTCAGGTCAGGAAATAAATTGGCCACTCCTCAAGAATGCTGCCTGATGCTCAGCCCAGCAGTGAGCAGAGCTTCGTTTCCATCTTTCACTTTGGAGATCTATGTGGAATGTAGGGAAGGAGGAGTATGGATCTGAAAAGGGAGTCACGCAGGTTAATTTGGGAGGTGTTCAGCTTCCCATCTTAGGAGCTGAACTTGGATGCTTGCTATTAAAATTTTGTTATCCAAATGGAATTTAACCAAATATTCCAGAGTAGTACTTTGTATTTTCATATATCCTAGAAAAGTCTATAAATACAAGATGTGAGAACACCAGACAGCACACCTGTGGCTGCAGATCTCAAAGCTGCCTTCATTCAGAGCACAGGGTTGAGGCTCTGATGTCAGATGGACCTGGGTTTTCACGCAAATGTTGACACCTTCAGATGTGTTATCTTTAACTAGCTGTGTAAGTTTCCTGAGGTTCTATGTTTTTCACCTGTAAACAGAGATGGTAACTATGTCCTCCCCAAAGAGTTATTTTTGAAATTTAATCTGATAATTCATGTACGGAGCCTGATACATCCCTCAATACTTAAGACACTCAAGTGCAAACCATGTCATTAATGAAACTCAACACCTCTTATGCGTTATCTTCTTCGACCGTGAAGAAAGGAGGAAAGAAAAGGTACTTCTGTGTTGTTTCTTACATTGACATGGGTGAATAAGCACAAAAGCAGGATGGTTCTTGTCTCTCTCACAGGACTCACAGCCTCAATATTTCACTGTTACTTCTCTCTTTCACCCTTAATCCCCTCTGTGAACATCTTTAGAGAGAGCTGTTTGAAACCAAACACTTACTTCCCAGTTTCCAAGACATACTGTTATTTATTTAAGAAGTCATTATAAGTAATGTTAGGGACAAAGGTGCTTTTTGTGTTGGGTAAATTTTCACTGAGGTCTTGGGAAAGTGGTAAAAATGAAACAAGATAATTCTGGCTGATGAGAAAAGCTGGCTGCCTTTAAACGTCTGAAGTCCCTTTGAACTTCAGAGGTTTAAACTTTGAGGTTTAAAGCAATTTGAACTTATTTTGGGGAGTAGTTCTTTTTATGGCTTTTGTTCTTGAATTTGTTGAGCTTCTTGGGTCTCTATTTTCATTCATTTTGATAATTTCTGTCCATTTCTTCAATATTTTTCTTTAAATATTTTTTCAATATATGTGTAATTGCAAACTCCAAAGTGGGTTTTGAAAGATCACTTTGCTTCCCTATAGTGAAGAATTGGCAGGCATGGGTGAGCAGGGAATAACATAGATGTGGGGGTATTACGCATTAGAACACTGCTGTAGGAGTTTAGGTGAGTGATGAGCAGGGTGACACTGACCAGGGCGATGCCAATAGAGAGGAAGAGAATTCAATTGATTTGAGTGATATTTGTAAGGCAAACTCACGGTTTTTGTAGTCATGGATGTGAATGAGCTCAGCCAGGGTAAACTGTGTATTCTGAGTAGGAGAGAAACTAGAACCAAGCATTCAGCAATCAATATTAAATATCTGGGCAGAAGAAGAGGAGCCTACAAGAAAGTGAGAAGTGTCAATAAAGTCGGGAAGAAAGCCAGAAGAATATGTTCCCACAAACAGTAAGGAAATAAAGTGCTTCCCAAATCACGGAGTGGTCAAAAGTGAAGCAGAAAGTGTCACCCAAGGTGCAAACCTGCCCCTTGACTATACTTTTAGCCCTAGAGATTTTTCACTCCATCTACAGACTTTCTCTCTCCTTTGACTTGAATTCAATGTATGTCTCTGATTTTCTCCAGCTACCCCCCTTTTCTCTTCTATCTTCATCTTTCAATCTTAATCTTTTTCTCTCTCTCAAAGAAAACTTGCCTGAAATGTTGTGATAGATCTTCAAATTCACAGAAGTCCTTTGTCTATTTCATAGTCAATAACATCTGGAGAAAAACTAATGCAAAATTAAACTAACAACCAAAACTACACAGTGTAAAAGTTGTTATTGACTGAAACTTTGAATAGAAACATTTAAAGCATCATCTCACTCTGTAGGGAGATGACGTTTGAAAGCGTGATTTGGCTTCTTTAAAAAGGTGAGATAGTGAACACCCAGACGGTGCAACTTGCCTAAAATAATATGGTGAATCCATATAAATGCATTTAAAACAGGCAAGTTCTCTCTTAGAGACACCACTTCATGCTTTTTTTAAATTTTACGATTTACATAAAGCAAATCTTCCTTCCTAAATTTTGACATTCAAAAGTTGGCAGAAAAATAAGACTGGATAGAAACAATGGATAATGGCCACAAAAGACAAATTTATAATGTCAGAAACAATGATAGGTGAACTTAACATTAGTTGAGGATTCAGATAGTGATCTTCATGATAAACCTTTCCATATAAATGAAGAAAATTGGCCTTGAGAAGAATCATTTCAGTAAAATGAGAATAAGAAAAAAAAGAAAAGCACTTAATTTTGATGTATATGAAATTGAGCAAAGAATTATATTTCTAGTAGAATTCACTCTAGAAAATAACTATTTCACAATAAATCCATCAGTGCACTTGTGACTCTGATTTAAATGTTTCTATTCAAAATATCATCAGGGTAGAAAAATTCCTCAAGTCAGAACCTCATATCAACCCCAATTTAGTTGCAGGGAGTTGTACAAAATGATCTTCTGACCTAAAACTTTTAATTCTTTTTCTCTTTTCATTTCCAGTTTTGTTTCTATGTTTTCTCTCTTCCATTTGTGGCTAACACATCTGAGTACCTTTTACGAGGTTAATGTTAATTTGATAAAGAAATTATTTACACGCATGATGTTTTGTTTATGATAGAAAGTTGAAATATTTCTATCTGAATAAATAAAAAATTAACTAGTTGGTAAGTGTACAAAATCTTTTTTTACCTATAAAATCCATCTAATTTTATTCCATACAAATGCATTTAAAATGGGCAAGTTTTCTCCTAGAGATGCTACTTCATGCTTTTTAAACAGAGCAATATTCTCAGTGAAGTACATTTCATAGGATTATGTGGATTGCTTTTAACTTGTGCCTTTCTTTTAATAAGAAAAGAAAAATATTCTCCTGGCCTAAAAACTGGGCGGCAAGTCTGGGGATGATGTTTTCTTCTTATTCCTTCTGCGATTCACCATATTATTCTAGGCAAGTTGCACTATCTGGGTCACTATCTCGCCTTTTTAAAGAAGTCAAATCGCACTTTTAAAGATCATCTCTCCACAGAGGTTGAGAAAATCTAGCAGTCTTGCTTATGAAGACAGAAGATTGACTTTAGGCCTGAGCTATTCCTCACATTAGAAATCAGGTCTTGAAGGCCCAGATGGCTGGAATTCTGTCATGGAGTCCCCTGTGGCTCCCCGAGGTGACTGAGGGAGGGTATGAATTTCCTCCTTACTGGTGGCTGCATTCTAGAGTTGGTGGATGAAAAGGCCCTCCCTGAATGAAGGAAAATCATCTCTGAGGTCAGGGAGGTGCATTTGCTTGTCTGCAGACACCCAATGACAGTCCTTGGGGCTGGAATGTCGAGATGTTATTTGCAATAATTTATGGGCACAGACGGTTGGAGTGAGGGTGATGGAGAAAAGCCACAGGGAACTCATCTGGGCCTCCCCAGCATGGCTGGAGGTTGAAACCCCCTAGTTACCTGCCTGAAACCGGCTCATCAAGGTGAACTAAAGGGTTTGTGTCCTCAGCCTTGTCCGGGGCCTTCTTCCTATAGGTATAGAGTCCATGCCTTTTTTTTTTTTTTTTTTTTTTTTTTTTGAGATAGGGTCTTGCTCTGTCACCCAGGCTGGAGTGCAGTGGTGCCATAGCAGCTCACTGCAGCCTTGCCCTCCTGGGCTCTAGAGCTGGGAACAGAGGCTGGCACCACTACACTCGGCTAATTTTTCTGATTTTTGGTAAAGATGGGGTCTTGCTATGTTGCCCAGGCTGGTCTCAAACTCCTGGACTCAAGCAGTCCGCCTGCCTCAGCCTTCCAAATTTCTGGAATTACAGGTGTGAGCTACCACGCCCAAGCCAGAGTTCTATGCTTTTACTTTCCTCAAGATCCAAATAGAAAGTCTCAGATCTTGGCTCCTGATTCTGGGATCTTAAAGAAAACTTCTCATCCCTTAAGAGCAGAACCAGGTTGTAAGTCAGCGGGGTGTTGCCCTGGCTAGGGAGACATTTATGTTCTTGGGTCAGGTGGATGGAGCCCTGCTTCCTCAGAATTGGAGCGAGTATCCCAGGCTAGAAGACCAGTGGGAGAGGCAGCCCAACCCCTGAGCAGCAGGCTGTGCTCAGCCCACAGGGCCCATCCGCGTGAGGGCCTTCCCCAACAAACAACCTTCTCTGCTCTCAGCCAAAGCCAGCAGCACCCCTACAGCTCCCCGAGTGCCTTCGGTGGTGCCTGGACATCTAATTTCAGTTCTGGTTTTCAGGATGTCAGACAAGTTGGAAAAATTAATTTCATAGGTTTTGAGAATAAAATGTGTGTTACAACAGAATTCCAGAAAATAAATAGTTTGGAAGTCGCTCTCCATCTTCAGGAAACGCAAAAGTCCAGTTGCTGACTTATCTTATTAACAGGAGGAGAAGGAAGCTTCTGTAAATTTAGCCCCAAGGATTTCTTTCGAGGCCAGCTGGCTGGACCTCATAGATATCTGTTCTTGGACATATATCCAACCTCACAAACCAAGCTGTTTTCAGAAAAGTTCAGCTAAAGGCTGACAAATTCTACTTTTTTTATTTCACTAGAGGAAATGGTCTATTTTCCAGAATACTCATAACTAGAAATGTATATATATTCTGCTGTAAAATGGAATCTGTTTTTCTGGCTGTATAAAACACAGTCAGTGAAGGCAGTGTCTGGACTCAATCCACGCCGAGGCCAGAGCCGTCACAGCCCTCTCGGTGGCTCTGTTGCCACTGCAGGCTGGACTGTCCCATTCGCTCACACGACTGCCTGTTCATCCTTTCAAGTTCTCTGTGACTAAGACCAGTCTGTGGGATGCAGGGAAGGGGGAACTCAGCCCCTCCTTGGGAGCTGGCGCCTCTTTCTTACTCCCACTGCCCATGGGCTGGGACTTCCCATGACCAGATCAGGGCTGGGAAATACCCCTTCCTGCCTCGCCTTCCTCTCCAACACAGCGGCTCAGCAGTGAGGGCCTGGGAGGTATCTTTGAGTTCTGTCTGCAATTTAACTCAAGCAAAACTTGGGCCCCACCTGTCCGAGCTCAGCCTGAAGTCCATTGAATGAAACAATCCAGAAGTATTCCAGGCAGCTCAAATCTCCCCTATGTCAGTTGCCAAATATCAAAAGAAGGTGGTGTATTCTAGATTCCTACAGACTCTGAGCGCCTGGAGGTGTTTTAACACTGAGCTCTGCTTCAACTATATCCCGCTGCTCACGTGAGCTATTGAGCTCGGGTTCAAATGCTGTCATTTCCCCCAAAGAAACGTGTGGGTAGAGATTTAGTCAACCAAGTTATTCTTTTAGATGCCAACCATGTATTGAAAGCTCACTATCAGGGCAGGCACGGTGGCTCATGCCTGTAATCCCAGCCCTTTGGGAGGCTAAGGCAGGTGGATCACCTGAGGTCAGGAGTTCGAGACCAGCTTGATCAACATGATGAAACTCCATCTTTACTAAAAAATATACAAAAATTTAGCTGGGCGTGGTGGCACATCCCTGTAATCCCAGCTACTCAGGAGGCTGAGTCAGGAGGATCGCTTGAACCCAGGAGGCAGAGGTTGCAGTGAGTGAGATTGTGCCATTGCACTCCAGCCTGAGTGACAAGAGCAAAACTCCGTCTCAAAAAAAGAAAAGAAAATCCACTATGGGGTTTCCGGTATTACTGGGAATAGAACAGGAATCAAATCATCTTTTAAAAAGCCCTCTCCCCTCAACGGAGCTTATATTTTAATAGGAAAGATGGACAATAAATAAAATAACAGTACAACAAGCAGGAAAAGCGGGAGTGAAGTGCTTGGCGGGAGGCGATGTTCAGCGAGGAAGCGGAGGGAGCATGCCCTGCCAGGGAGAGGAAGAGGCTGTGCTGCTGGCTCAGCAAGGATGTTCTAGGGGAGCCGCCGTGCAAAGGCCCTGAGGTAGGACTGCGTCTGTCGTGTGTGAGCAGCCGCATGGTGAGCTCATGGCCGGAGTGGGAGAGTGAGGGAAGGTTGCAGGAGGCTAGGCAAGCGTCATCAGTGCTGGCAGCAAGATGGTGGGGGGTGCTGCGGGGGCTTTGGCTGTTTCCTGAATGCAACGGAAGACATTGCTGGGTTTAGAGGAGAAAAATGGCATCGCTTGAAATGTGTGTAGCAGAATCGCAGCGAACGCTGGTTGAGAACAGACTGATGGGCAGAGGCAGAAACAGGGAACTCAGCAAGAAGCTTGTGGTAAGAATCCAGGCCAGAGCTGGTGGTGATGGAGGCTTGGGCTGGAGTGGAGGTGGTGGAGGTGGCAAGGTGCTCAGATTCTGGATTTGATGTGAGGGCAGAGTGGACAGGGTAGAAATGAAGCTTTCTGGCAGGATCCCCTGGAGGAATGAATGGAATTTCCCTCAGCTGAGAAGCAGAAGGCTACAGGATGAGCAGGTTTGCAGGGACGGGTGATGGGGAGCTCAATTTTGTATGTGTTAGGCGTGCTGTGTGTGTGAGCCCACTGGAGAAGGGGCATTACATAGGCAGGTGCAGACACAGGCAGGGTCCAGGGGAGAGGAGCGGGGTGGGGTAAGACTTGAGAACCATCAGCCCTTGTGGCTATTCCAAGTCCTGAGGCTGGATGAGATCATATGGGTTTTAGTGAAGAGGGGACAGAGAAGCAGTCTCAGGATCTGGCTCTGGGCCATTCCAGCGATCATAGACCAGAGACATGTGCCAGGCCTACAGGGGTCATGACTGGCCCCGTCGGCTACCTAGCTTCACGTGCACACATGTGGCTTCACCTCACAGGGTGCTTTCTCTCTCTGCGACCCATTCACTCCAGCTCAGCCCCCAGAATGTGGGTGCTATGAGAAAAGGAAACCTTCTCTCTATTCACAGCTGGTGTGATACATGAAGAAGAACACCCTGCCCGTGGCGGGCCCTCAGTGAGGGTTTATTTGATGCAGTGGTACTGTGGGGCTGGGCCCAGCCTCCCTCTCCTGGAGGGACTCACCTGCCCCAGCTGCTGGGAGCATGTACAGCTGATGGCTTTTGGCTGCATCCCCTGCCTGGGACTGCCTTGAAGAGCTGCCTGACTCAGGGTTCTCTTCTCCCAAAGGTGTTCCACAGCCAATGACTGGCAGCCTGGGGACACAGGACATGGAGGCACAATCCCTGGCCCCAGCTGCAACAACCATGAGAGACCCTCCCAACCGCAGGGCTACCTGCAGGTTTTGTTGGGCTTTATTTGCAGCATCATCATGGGCCAGCTCCTACTGTGTCCACTCTTGCCTCCCCACCCCCTGCATGGGGGTCTCCCAGGAGCACCTCTCAGTAAACCTTCTTCAGGCGGGTGAGCACCTTCAGTTCTGTTCCAGAAAACCCAAGCACACACATTGTATGAATGAACACAAGAATGCTCCAGGCTTCAGCTAAAATTCCACCTTCTTAGAAACGTTTTCTCTGTCTCCCTGCAATAAATCAGGGCCCCTGTTAGATGGTTTCATGACTCCCTGTGCTTTTCTTCCCAGCACTGATTGTTCTGTTATTTGTATGACTTTTTTTAAACTAATGTCTGTTTCCCCCAGCCCATGTGTTCCATGAGGGCAGGGACTAGGTGGGTCTTGCCTGGAACCTGATAGAAATTTAGAAAGTATCAATTGATGGAGACAGCCTAGGTCTAGCTGAGCTAGAGGCATCCAGGCGCACTACCCTTGAAAGCGCTCAGGTCAGGTGACGGTATGAAAATGCCTGCAGGGCTCTGCTACCTGGCTAGACCCCTGCTTTAGCCCTGGGGATGGGCTTCAGGTGCTCCAACTGTGGCTGTGGGTGGCACAGGGTGGGGTCGTGGGGAGGGGGTGTTCCCCAGCTAGCCCTCCCTCGCTTGCTCTGGGGGCTGGCATTTCTTGGCATGCTCCCCACCTCCCAACTGAAACTGAAGCTCCCCGTGTGAGGCTGTGGCAGCTGGGATGCGACTGTGTTCTGCCTGAGGACAAATATTGGGAAAAAATAGAGGGAAATGACAGCAACCTCTCACCAAGGAAAGTGGAGAACCAAAGGCCGGGAATGCTTTTCAGAACAAGGCATCAGGGTTTGGTGAGACACGGCCGGGCTCCATCTCCATGGAAACACAGTTCCTCTGCCTTACTAGCACATGGGCACGCTCTACTGTTTTGCCCAAGTGCTGGCAGGCTCCCAGATGGTCTTTGAGATGCATGTTCAGGGCAGCTTCATGCGGATGTCCTGGCTACATTGCACTCGGGGGCCGTCTTCAGTGTCATTTGGCCCTGAGCCACGTGTAAAGGCTGCACAGGAGGCGAGCCTGGTTTAGGGGGCAGAGCAAACTGGCTAGCTCTGTCTTCTATCAGCTGTGTGACCCAGAGAGGCCTTTCTTGAGACAGCTGTTTGGCCACCTGAGGCAAGCCTGCCTTTCCCCTGGAACACCATGGTTCTCAGTGAAGTCTGGTCCAAGCCCTGGTCCAAGCTCTGATATGTTGTCTGCGTACTTCCTCCTCCAGGCAGCATCCATGTCATCAGATTCTCCTTACTGACTACGTGCTGTGCACCTGCCACGCCTCTTCTGCGCCTCATCATCTTAGCTGACCTCCACAAACATCTGTAAGGCGGATGATGTCATTATCTCTATTCTACAGACTCAGAGGCCAAGGCTCAGATAGCTGAAGCCACATTCCTGAGGCCACAGAGCCAGTAAGAGATGGATCCAGGTGGATGACCCCAACAACTGGGACTTTAACCCCTTTGATTTATGGCCTCTTGGGATGGTGGCTTGTGTGGTTGCTTCACTGCATAATCTCAAATTCCCACAAGTTTAGAAAGTTCATTTAGAGAGGAGGAAATTGAAGCTTTAAGCAATTAAGTGGCATATCTGAGACTGCACATTACCTGGGGGAGACAAGATTTGAGGCCCCTCCCCCCAAAGTTCAAAAGCCTCATTCTTTTCCATATGATCACTATAGCATCCAAACCTTGACCCCTCGCAGGGGTGAGCAGACCCCATCCTCCAGCTCGGGTAGAGGAGAATCTCCATTGTGACCGTGCTCTTCATGGGCTGTGTCTATTTCTGATTTTAGACTTTCCAAACAGTTGTCCAGCCAAAGCTTCGAGCTAAAGACCTCAGTGCCTCCACATCAGGATAAATTGAAAACTGAGGACTCTGATGTAGTAGGAGCAGCATCAAAAGCACAGTCTACTTCATGGTACCAGAACAGCCAACAATCACAGAGCACCGGAAAGATCCTTCCTAACCGGCTCACCAACAAATCTACAACCATGTGTTGCCCCTTAAATGAGTCCATCATCCTCACAAACCAGGCTTCTCATGGTCCCCGGTTAAAGAGCTCATAGGCCAGGCGCGGTGGCTCATGCCAGTAATCCCAGCACTTTGGGAGGCCGAGGTGGGTGGATCACCTGAGGTCAGGAGTTCCAGACCAGCCTGACCAACATGGAGAAATCCCATCTCTACTAAAAATACAGAAGCTAAAATTAGCCAGGTGTGGTGGTGCACACCTGTAATCCCAGCTACTTGGGAGGCTAAGGCAGGCGAATCGCTTGAACCCAGGAGGCAGAGGCTGCAGTGAGCTGAGATCATGCCATTGCACTCCAGCCTGGGCAGCAAGAGTGAAACTCTGACTCAAAAAAAAAAAAAAAAAGAGCTCATGTTCATGGCTGCTAACCACAGGCTGGTCTATTTCTAAAGCAGCTTGATTTCTAAACCACTCAATTAAATAAGACAAGTTTTAAAGGGATCACTATGGAATGTTCCATTATCAAAATGATAACACAAATTCTCTAAGAAACCTATTTTGTTGCCAAATTTACATCAAATTATCAAAGGTGTGCTTTGGATGAATATTGTTCTTGGGGTAGATTTCAGAGAAGAAAGAAAGCGACCAAAGGAAGCAGTATCTGCCCTGGCCTTTTTAGCTCCTAGGAAGGAAACGTGAAAAAGCCACTTCAGCTATCAAGTCCCTCTAATAACAGAGGATCAGGTGGGCAGGTAAGGAGACATAAACAAATGAAAGAGCTGGTAGGGAAAGGGTGGACCTCAACCCCATGAGCACCCCTGGCACTGCAGCAGATGCATGCCTTTACATGAGCACCCCCAGGCACTGCAGCAGATGCATGCCTTTACATGAGCACCCCTGGCGCTGCAGCAGATGCATGCCTTTACATGAGCACCCATGGCACTGCAGCAGATGCATGCCTTTACATGAGCACCCCTGGCACTGCAGCAGATGCATGCCTTTATATGAGCACCCCCAGGCGCTGCAGCAGATGCATGCCTTTACATGAGCACCCCCAGGCGCTGCAGCAGATGCATGCCTTTACATGAGCACCCCTGGCACTGCAGCAGATGCATGCCTTTACATGAGCACCCCTGGCGCTGCAGCAGATGCAGCCTTTACATGAGCACCCCTGGTGCTGCAGCAGATGCATGCCTTTACATGAGCACCCCTGGCGCTGCAGCAGATGCATGCATTTACATGAGCACCCCCAGGCGCTGCAGCAGATACATGCCTTTAAAAGGCCCCAGGGAAGTTGGATCATGAAAGCTCTGTGTATAGGTGCAGCTGAATCATTATTCTTGTGTTTGGACTAGACCAGTACAATACTAACCTCACCCACTGGACAGACACCCTATCTGTCCAAGACTCACACAGCAGCCCTAGGAGGTGGGAAGTGCTGTCTCTGATTTTCACAGAAGGGCTTTAAACAGTCTGATAGTTTGCATTTTTGTTCTCAAATATTTACCTACTTTGACCCCCATCCAGCTCCTTGGGAGGAGTATATTCCCGAATCACCACGTTGATGTTGGGCTTGGCCATGGGACATGCTTTGGCCAAGGGACTGTGGGCAGATGTGAAATGAGCCTTCAATGCTTGAGCAGTTTGCTTGGCTCTTATGCACTAAGACCTGCCATTAGAAGGCCTGAGTGGCCACTGCCCTGAAGCCTGGACCTTAGAATAAAACATGTGTAACAGACCTAAATCCGATCAAAGCCCAGAGCCATGCCCTGCTGAGCCACAGTGTGAAGCAGAGCCGCCCACTGAGTCCCAGGCGTATCAGCTAAGCTGCAGGCAACATGTAGATTCATGAGCATGAGGGAAATGATCCACCGACGTTTCACATGTTTTCTTAGGCAGCAGTAGCAGTTGTTACAGAAAGGCTGTGTAATTAACCAATTTCAAGAAGTCTGATTCTAAGCATTCAGATTTGCCTAGCTCCAAATCACATGCTCTTTTAATTAGAGCATGTAGATTTTAATTAGACCATGTAGAGCAAACAGGCTGGGGGTAGGAAGTCAGGACAAGTTTGGGGAACAGTCATCTCTGCCATGAAGCTGGGTACTGAAGTGTATAGATGGTCTAAAGCAAGAGAGAAGCATTATACAGGAGATCCTGCAGTAGAAGGGTTTGTGGATGAATCTCTCTAGATTTAGATTTCCAGAGGATGTTCCACATGAAATTTTTGGCTCCTTCTGCCCAGTTAAAAAATTACACCTATGCTAATTCATGTGTTTTATTGGTGAAGCTAAAACATTTTGATAGGCAGTTCTTCATGTATTTAATCTTGGCTGAAATAGCTCTTTTCAACATTGTAGATAAAATCCACATGCTTCAGTGTAAAAATAGTAGTATTTCACAGAAATAAGAACATTGCAAAACATAATTAGCACATAAAAACTATCCATTCTGCTACTAGGAGCCCTGTTTGACCCATAGCCTTTTCATCTCACCATGTGGAGCAAATGGTGTGGAGGAGGAATTGAGGACAAATAGAAGGACTGCTGAGATCTAGAGAACTTATTAAGCTGAAGTTCTAGGTTAATTTGCTTGTGTCTACATTTCCATTCATTTGCTGTGAACGTCTCTTCTATTCATGACATACATTAAGGAAATATTTATGGTAGTTCCACGGTAGAAAAACAGACATCTCTTGATTTCTACTTTGATTTTAAAAATTCCACTGGACAATAAATATTATGTGTATTTATTTTTAGACATCTCATGAATTTTTATGAAGTTTTCCCATCTGAAAAAGAAATTTAAAATTACTCCCATGTTCCACAATCTCTAGATTTCTGTCATGAATTTGCAATTATCTGGGGAGTCTGAAGTGGAATTGGAGTATTTATTAGCTATTCAAACATGACAGGCACTATATTAAGTGCTTTGTATGCACACCCATGAGTCAGGATAACACCCCATAAGGTTTGTTGTATGATCTGCATTTGCAGATGAGGCCCAGAGAAGTTAAGTTACTTTCCCAAAAATATCACTGATAAGAGGCAGAACTCAGGATTGAACCTAGTTGTGTCTGGCTCCAAATTCCATGCATTTTCCACAACCCCAGACTGGCTCCTCCCATGCTATTTCCTCCTCATTAAGTCCAGGAGTCAGCAGAAATATTTCTAACCCTCCAACAAGAAGGGCCTTGTTCTCTGGGTTAGATTTATAAGGATAAGAAGGATTTATAAGGATAAGAAGGATTTTAACACTGGGGTCATCTCTCCATCACTCATTCTGGACTTTATCCAGTCTGTCTCTGTCCCCTCTGTTTTTAAATGAGAGCTTTTGTTTCTACTTAATAGCTTATCTAGTGGAGAGGTGAGAAACTCACTCACTTTGCCTTTTCGTTAGAAATCAAACTAAACCTTTGGTTTTAGAGAGGGGAAGCGGGTGGGTAAAGAAGTTAAGCAACGGCCCCTAGAGGTTGGAGGACTGATGGGTTTCTTCCAGGCTTGCTTTCATTAAAAGAGTTACTCATAATTTAGCTGCATGATCACAGAGATGTATTTTACAAATTGACCTTAACTGCTTTGACTTAGAAAAGGGAATCTGATCTTTCTTAGAACACATTTTTCCAAACAGGATGCCAGTGTCAATGGCAGCTATGCTGAGTCATCAATGGCTTGATAAAGACTAATGATCAAAGCTAAAAATTAACATAGAGAAAACTAACATTTTCTTTACAACTTCAGGCACCACTTTTGGTTATTCATATAATTATAATTTACAATTGCTCAAGCCAAAAACCTGGGAATTATTCTTGGTTATTCTTTTTTTTCTACTCTTGATGTAGTCACAAGATCCTCGGGATATTGCTTTGCCAGCCAGAAATCTCTGTGGCCAGCGGTACCTTCTGCCTGAGTGCTTCTCATCCCCACTGGGCTTGTTCTGCCCCCTCAGCCCAAGCTACTGGCCTGGATCCCACACCTGCTAGGGTGATCCAGGTGCAGAGTTGAAAGGGGTGTGTGGATGAGCAAGCGTGGGGTCCAGCCACTGCACACAGCCAGGCACACGGGCTGCTGTGACAGGGTAGGCAGTGCCAGCACAGGTGTCAGCTCCGTGTGAGGCTGCAGCTGGACCAGATATACTGTATGCAGCTTATGCTGCGGGCACCTGCATCTGGACGAGGGGAACATGGTGGTGCCTGGGAGCTTGGAGACTCCAGGAACTGCAGAGCCCCAAAGAGGGTGTCACAGCCCTGGCTTGGGGAGTCCCTAGCTCTGGGCACAAAAGGGTCACAGCTCTTCTTTCTTCTCATCACCCACTATGTGGCAAAGCGGCTGGCGTGTTTCAGCCCTGTTTGTGTTACAGCTCTTTCGGTCCTGCCATTCGGTGGCTCTCAAGTTCTTATCCCACATCCAGGAAGAGTAAGGTACATGGAAAACTGGAGGATGAGCAAGGTGGAGAGGAGCTTCATTGTGTGACAGAACAGCTCTCAGGAGACCCAAAGTGGGCAGCTCCTTTCTGCAGCCAGGTCCTCCCAGTGAGCACCCAGCTCTCAATGGAGAGGAGATCCACAGTAGGTAGCTCCTTTCCACAGCTGGTAGTCCTGACCTCTGTTCTAGTCTTGCTGAGTTCAGGATTTTTACAGGCTCACGAGGGAGAAAGTGCATGCTGATTGGTCCTTGGGTGGCCAGGGGTGGGCCTGGAAAAACATCATCAGTTCTCACTCCTGTCTGTGGACTCTACCTGGAACTGAGCCTGGTCCCATGCTTCAGGCTGTCCCTGGTTTGAAGGTGGGGCTTCACCAGGGACCCCTCCCTTTGCCACCCAGGAGCTTGTCTGCCTCCTGCCACCAGCCATCAATCATGTTGTCCACAGTGCCCAGGCC
The DNA here is from genome assembly GCA_004027715.1 of Plecturocebus donacophilus. Classification (NCBI taxonomy): domain Eukaryota; kingdom Metazoa; phylum Chordata; class Mammalia; order Primates; family Pitheciidae; genus Plecturocebus; species Plecturocebus donacophilus. Next base: position 44,495 of record PVKP010012132.1, on the reverse strand, counting down.
GTTCGTGGCAAGGGGCACCTGCAGGCCCATGTCTAGCCACCTCGGTGCCCCCTCAGCCTCCCTCCCATGCTCATTGGCACCCAAAGTCTGGAGGGGACCAAGGTGGCAGGGGGCTGGCGAGTCAGCACTGCCCTGAGCATACACATACCTGGACAGGTTGTGACAATGCCCAGGCTTGGCCACAACCTTGCTCCATCCCAGAGTGGGCACCGGGAGCTGTGAGAGGCCAGGCAGCAGGGGCAGGCATTTCTGAGCCTGTGGGGGAAGGAGGGCTTCCTGGGCCCCTGAGAGGAAGACAAGAGAGTTCCGAAGGAGCTATGTGACTTTTGACAAAGGCATGCCGAAATTTACTGACCCACCACGCTGTGTTTTACTATGGATTTTTCTGACCAGACTATACGCTCGCTGACGGCAGGAGTCCGGTTCGTGCCGTTGTTTACCCAGCGTCTGGAGCGACACCTGGTATCTAACAGGTACTCCACAAATGTTGGGAGACGTTGGAAAAGTCACAAATACCAGAGCTCCTCACTGTCTTAAGTCTCCAGGTATTTAGAGGGAAGTCCGAGAGCATTCACCAGCCAAACGCTGCTGCCTGGGAGGCCTGTGCTACCGGAGAAGAGCCGCGCTGGCGCTGGGACGTGGAACGCCTGCTCCACCATCCCTGTTGTCTTTCACCCGAGCCCAGAGCAGCTCCAGAGTCTGAAGCCGACACAGCATGCGCCTCGCCCAGGTCCCCCCAGAAGCCCCTTTTCCGCGTGCTGTTTCCAGGGTCCTGGTCCCAGGCTTGCCTCTCTTGTTAGCACCAGCTTCTGCTCCCCAGACTTTGGGAAGCTTCACCTCCAAGCTGCCGAGGCACCAGGAGACGGAATAAGATAAGAGGGGAGGGGAAGGGAAGCAGGGATGGAACCTGCCCTCCTCCTTGCTAGTGGCCTTCCTTTTTTCTCTTTCCACACAAGTACAAATGGGCAGGTAGGACTCAGGGTGAGAAAACTCAGAGAACTGAGCTGACTCCACTGGGATTCCCCGGGTATCTTTGCAGAGATTCCAGGCCTCGGTCTCCCTCCCTCTGGAAGGACACGCGGGGCCAGTGAGGCAGCTGGACCCTAGGAGTGCCCTAGGAGGACCAGTCCAGCCAGCTGCAGAGGAAATATTGCCTTCAAGGGTGATTGTTCGAGTTTCTAAAAAGTTCTATGGTCTGCACAGGCCTCCCAAGGCTAGTACACCCAGGCTTATTTCTGTGGGGGAAATAAAATTACCTTTTAAACACAACCACAGCGTTTCCATTTCTTGCTGCTCTAAATTGAGTTGGCCATGTCTGAGCTCTACTTTCAGGCATTTAACTCTTTCGTGGGGGAGAAAAGTCACCAGAAGACACTCACACACGTGCCCGGCTCTGACTCTGAACCGTGGTTATCATCTGGGAACTGTGGGAAATATCACGTGGTGGTCCCCTGTCTGGCCAGCCCTTATGGGGTGGGGGTGCGGGAGGCTCCATAACCAGGAAGCGGTGGGTGGATCGCGGGAGGCCCCGAGGATGAGTCAACCGTTCGCGGTCACAGACCTTTGGCTATTGTCACTGCCTCTAGGGTGAGTTACACTCTGAGCCTTGGTGCCTCTGGGGCTCTGCAGAGCTGAATTTCTCCCAATCCACCGGGCCAAACATTTGTTCCTAATCTTTCACCCACTTCCCACTCTGCAAATGACTGGAACTTCCCACTGGGGGTGCAACCACAAGCTAAGGACTGCTGACCTAAGGAAGAACTATTTTTGCTTTTGAAGACTTCAACGTAGAGAAGGGAAGTGTTTATATTGTTGGTATTTGAATTAGAGCTGAGCAGCCTTCTGTGGACATTATGGGTATTCCATTATCTCTGGGAATCAAATAATATTTCCTCAGCTCCTTCGCCAAAGGCTCCCAGGCAATTCAGTGCCAGGGAAAGAAGGGACAAAGAGCAGTTGTCCAAGTTCCAAGGACGGGGGAAAGTGGACAGGCAGTGAGCTCAGATGGCTTTGCTTCCAGGCAAGGAAAAGCAATCTTCCATGACTGCAATGATAGTGCTCCCCAGACAGGGAACGTGGAGCGGTGACCTGTGGCTCACAAGCCTCAGACGGGAAGCCCACACTTACAGACCCATCAGCCCTGTCCCACTCCAACTCTCAGGGTCTGCACCTTGCCCACATCTAAGATACCCAAAGGCCAGTGATGCCCTTTCCATGGGTTGCCTGAAACTCTCAGCTGGGTCTAACCCCTCACCATGCTGTTGAGACGAGGCAGCGTGGCTAACTGCATCTCACTCTAGGAAGCCTGAGAGCTCCAAAAGCAGAGGCCCGCCCTAGAGCTGTTCCTCTGGTGGGCAGCACCAGGCCTGCGGGGCAATGTGAGACCAGCCAGGCAGAATCCTGGGAAAGCAGGATCCACAGACGTCTTCGAGGGGTCAGTGGATGTCTCCACTTCCCAACTGCAAGGCATGGGACATGAGAGAGAATGATAGAATTTTCTGGACAGAGCTGTAAATGAAGTGGCACTGTCTGCTTCCTCTCCCCAAGGCCACCTCCCAGCCATCACTCCTGCTCTTTGAGAGTCAATCCTTGGCACCACCAGCTGCTTCTATCATCTGCAAATCACTTTACTGTTCCCATCTCACAGGAACTGCTTTTCCCTTCAGTTTAGCCATTCAGCTGCTGCGTAAGCACTCATGAGAGCTGTTAGCATCACCAGCTTCTTCTCCTGAGGGTGGACTGAGCCCAGGAGGCCATGCAGCTTCCCACAGTGCCCCCACTGGGTTGAGATGGAGCCAGGATTTGGGCCCTGGCAGTCGGATGCAGAGCCCATTGCCAGGCTCCTGGAAGCATCAGGGGAAGACCTGGATTGGGCTAGGGGAGGGAGATTATAATCCTGCTCCTGTTTTCTGTCTTTCTGATCTGTTAGTTTCTGACATTGGCTTTTTCCTGTAGCACCCTCGCCACTATCCCCTCAAATGCAAATAATCTTCAGGCTCCACGCTGAGACCTATCCTGTGTGATCCTCCTTAGCGTCCTGCAGCTTCCATAACAAGTGTCCACATACTTGGTGGCTTAAAATGACACACGTTTATTCTCCTATCATAGTGGAGGCCAGAGGCCTGTGATGAGGATCGATGGGCTAAAATCAAGGTGTCAAGATTGTTCCCTGCCAGAGGGCCACGGAAAGGATTGCTCCCTGCCTCTGTCAGCTTCTGGTGGCTCCAAGCGCTCCTTGGCTCATGACTGCACCACTGACCTCTACCTCCATGTTCACGCAGCCTTCTCCTCTCGCTATGTCAAGTCTCCTTCTGTCTCCCTCTTATAAGGACCCTCATGTTTGCATTCAGAGCCTATCTGGTGAACCCAGGATAATTCCATCTTCTCAAGAGCCTTAATTTAAGACTCTTATTTTGGGGCTGGGGGGAAGCACACAAAGTAACATTCACGGTTCCAGGGATTAGGATGTGGAATCTTGGGAGAACATTTTTTTTTTTTTTTTAGATGGAGTCTCACTCTGTCTCCCAGGCTGGAGTGCAGTGGCATAATCTTGGCTCACTGCAACCTCTATGCCCTGGGTTCAAGTGATTCTCCCATCTCAGCCTCCTGAGTAGCTGGAACTACAGGCACCTGCCACACGCCCAGCTAATTTTTGTATTTTTAGTAGAGATGGGGTTTCACCATGTTGGCCATTCTGATCTCGAATTTCTGACTTCAGGTGATCTGGCCGCTGTCTCAGCCTCCCAGATGGCTGGGATTACAGGTTTGAGCCACTGTGCCTGGCCGTGGGGAGCATTTTTTGAGTGTACCTCAATCCCCAAATCTATTGCTTCACTTTTCACTTTTACACTGAACTGCAGAGCTGAATTCTCTCAGCCAACCGGCTACCCCGGGTCAGGAGGGAAGGTCTGGACCTGCCACAGTCCACACCCTCTGCATTGCATTCCATGTATGATCCTGAGCCTTGTGACACTGAAGGACAGGTGCAAGGTGCTCCTCCGTGAGGAGGCACTGACGTACCCCAGGGAAGTTTGGGATCGCAGGTATATGGGGCATTCGGCCTCCTGGCTTGATCTGCGTAGTCTGTTTCCTTGCTTTGCCAGTTCATTTGTATCACAGACCTCCTCCGGGGGCTGGAACTGTCTGCAGGCTCTGTCCTGTCCTGGACATCTCACGCATAATAATTTTCTTGCTCTCACAAAATTTGGAGGGAGGGAGGCCCTCTCACCGTGCATGTGACACTCTTGATATAAGACACAACAAAAGGCACCAGGGAAGCAAAAGATCCCAGACAGCAATAACAAGTAACTCATGGTCCGGCGCAGTAGCTCACGCCTGTAATCGCAGCACTTTGGGAGGCCAAGGTGGGTGGATCACGAGGTCAAGAGATCGAGACCATCCTGGCCAACATGGTGAAACCCCATCTCTACTAAAAATACAAAAATTAGCTGGGCGTGGCGGTGCCTGCCTGCAGTCCCAGCTCCTCGGGAGGCTGAGGAGAATTGCTTGAACCCAGAGGCAGAGGTTGCAGTGAGCCGAGATGGCACCACTGCACTCCAGCCTGGTGACAGAGCAATTCTCCATCTCAAAAAAAAAAAAAAATTATTCATTCCCAGCATGGAGTCTGTGTGTCAGGAGGGAAGCATGAAGGAGTCATCTGCCCCCGTCCCCAGCCAACTTGGCCACCCACGCACATGGCAAAGATGCATCTCTCTGGAGCGACGGGGCCCTGGCCACTCACCACAGGTGCTGTGAATGCGGGTCTGCTTTTGTAAGTGTTGGATGACATCTGGACTTTTGGCTCTGTTGGCTCAGCCACGTGCCAGGAAATGAAGTATTCCTGCAAGGAAGGGGTCTGCGCCTGTGCACGTGGCGTGGGAGTAATCCTGGCGCTGTGGAGGAAGTCATGCATTGTGAGACTTCCATTCTTTGTGGCTTCTGGGAGCTTGGCAGTAGGAAATGGCAGCTGTCTAGATAGCGTTAGGAAATTATCTTGAGTTTCTATGATGAAAGGAAGGCAAATGAAGACACATATTACCCCACTGGTGTCGTTAAAGGTGTTTCTCTTTTCTTTAGCAAGAATCTAATGTTGTCTCTAAAGGAAATGGAAAATTCTCACCATGAAGCCTCGTTTTGATTATTCCTGTAACTTTGCATGAATGTGACCAAATGCTTGCTGTCAAACTTCACCTACTCCTGGTTTCTAAATCCTAATTCATTGTTAACAGAACCCACTATGAACTAGCTAGCTCTTCACTGGAAAAGTCACCAAACCCACAATGCTGAAAAGTAGTCATTATCACATATGCTTTTGATTCAGATGGGGCTTTGAGTGAAACATGCCCATTCTTCTCAAGTTGGCCTCTGCTCCCACATTTTTCTGAAACCAGCACTAAAACTCTGGTAATTCAAAGCTTTTTCTCTGCTTAGCAGCATTTCTCAGAGTCCCGAGGATGTTCCCCATGGACTGGAAACACAATTTTGCATCCTGCTTTAAGAATCAAAGAGTACACCTGGAGGGTTTCCATTCTTTCTGGGGAATTTTATTTTATTAATGATTCTAAAATTTCAAGATAAAGGGTTGAGTAACATATCAAATGTCTAGAGAACAGATTCTCCACCAGCCAGTGCCAGTTAGATTTCATACAGGTAATTACACAGAGGAGGTAATTGGAAAAGGAGAGGGATGCCCCCTGGATTTGCTCAGCTTGACAGTTTCAGGATTATCCTCAGAGGAAAGGCCTAGAATGGTGACCGATTAATAAGCTTCAAACCCGCTGGTGATTGAAACAAATCAGAAGCTGCTTTGATAATTGTTTGTACCAAAGGGAAGACACCCTTAATTCTGGGTGGGGAGGAAAAATGTTCCATGCTACTTTAGAATGAAATCTGTTTGAATTGGCTGAGCTTTCTGAGATTGGCTAGACTTCACAACTCCAAAGGCTGGAACACATCTGTCCTCATTGTTAAGAACTAGAGAGAACACCTAGGAAAATCATGAGCTTTGTAACAATACACAAGAGGCTGTGGTTCATGTACATGAACATCCAAAAGAGAAATCTTCAGTGCGTTCTCTTCTTCCCAGCGGCAAAGCCTCTTTCTCGGTTTCCTTCTAGAAAACTTGGGGATGGCTCAGAAGGGGACCTTCAGTCAGCAGGTGGAGAATCAGGTCTGGGAGCCTTCTGCACTGACCTTTGTCTCTTCTTCCGCTATCCTGGGACAGTGTGTTGGGGTTCGCTATGAACACTACTAGCTCCTCTGCAGCAGGTGGAGTCTGTGTGTAGAGATGGTTCTCACTTTGGGGTCCCCATTAGAATTACTTGGAGTTCTAAAAATGCTGATGCCTGGGCGCTGCCTGAGGATTCTGATTTGCTTGGTCTGGGGCATGACCAGAGTATGGTATTTTTAAAAGCCTCCCATGCCTCAGTGGAGCCAGAGTCAAGAACCACTGATTCTGGGACTCTACCTCTATAGCCTCCAAGTAGGGGTTTTTCCTATTAGAGATGCTGCTTTATTTTACCTGCCCCAATGAGGGCACAGAGGACCTCCACGTCATCCTGGGAGCCACATCATCAGCACAGCTAAACCCACCCAGGGATCCCCTGTTACATGTGGGCAGGCATTGCTCATTTCCCCACACTGAAAGAGAAAAGCTGTGCTCTCCCAGTGTGATTGACAGGTGACAAGGCCTGGTCTGTTGCTTCCTTAAAACAGGAGAGAAAAAAAAAAAAGATAAGGAGTGGAAGTGAATTACATGGTGCAGATAAACAAATGTAAAATGGCCCTGAAAACATCTTTTGTGGGGCATGAGGCTGACACATGTTAGGAAGCCCTATTGAAGAAAACAATGTAAAATTAGGAATACAAAGCAGCAAGAGAGTCTTGGGAAGTGCATGGAGGGGAGGGGTCCTGAACCTTCAGCTTTGACCAAGCGAGCAGTGCAGCGGCAACGGGAGGGCAGGAGGCGCCCACATGCTGATGTGGAGGCACTCTTCCCACGTGCAGGGCTGTCTGGGCAACATCCCACTGAAGCAGCATGTCAGGCCAGGAGCAGCGATCCATGCCTGTAATCCCAGCACTTCAGGAGGCCGAGGCGGGTGGATCATGAGGTCGAGAGATTGACACCTGCCTGGCCGTCATGATGAAACCTTGCCTCTACTAAAAATACCAAAATTAGCTGGGCGTGGTGCCTGGCGCCTGTAGTCCCAGCTACTTGGGAGGCTGGGGCAGGAGAATTACTTGACCTGGGAGGTGGAAGTTGCAGTGAGCAGAGATCGCACCACTGCACTCCAGCCTGGAGACAGAGTGAGACTCCATCTCAAAAAAAAAAAAAACAAACAAAAACAAAAAAAGACACAAAAAAAACCCACAGCCTGTCAAATCCTGTTTCTTTTTTGTCAAGAGTTGTATGCACACTCATATTAAAGTGTGCTTTTTATAGTCCAAGAGTAAAATGGGATGATGGTTTCCTCTGAGCCTGGGAACTCAAGCGGAGGAACGAGGTTGCAAAATGGGCAGGGTCACTGCCAAACAGTGTCACTGTCACCAATTAGCTTCACAGTGTTGTGATGCATGAACCAGACCAATGCTCACCATGTGGCTGGAGTCGCTGGCCCCACAGACACACACTGCTTCATGTAGTTTGCTTTATTGTAGTTACAGTATTCTTACATTGGTTAAAACTTGTAGCAGAATTCTTTCCCAGGAAATATTGCAAAATAAGTTCTGTCACTTGAAAAGAGCCATGCTTGTCTGGTGTACGACATCAGCCTACAAGTATCATGGACCAAATGAGAACTGCTGTGGCATCCTAACGTGTCCTTTGGCACAGTGACACTCAGTGCGGAGTTTGCGGCAACAGAGCAGGAAGCCCCGCTCCGTTCCCAGACGTTGGAATCTGCTTGAATGTCATGCATGGCTGCTTTCCATATTCAGAAAAATCCAAACACTCTGCTCTAGTGGCTTTGGTTTTTATCCTTTGCTAGGATATAGACATGATTCATGGCAGAGAAACATCACAGGCAGTTCTTATAAAAAAAAAAAAAATTCCCCCTGAAAGAAAGAGGAAATGATCTCTGAAAATTGCAAACATACGCCGACAAGGCCAATAAAATACGTGCAGGCACGCAGCAGGGTTCTCCCCACCACAGACTCTGAAGGTCCGCAGTCCCCTTCGCCATCTCAGTAGGCTCTGCATAAGCATCAACATTGCCTTGCATCTTTGCAAACACGTTGGAGATTGTTTTGTTTTTTTTAAGTTGCAATCACACTGCACATGGCTTTGATTAGTGGTCACACACATGCGCCAAACCTAATGTCATCCACAGCTTTTGATTGTATTTTCCCCTTTATGGGACTGGAAAAATCTTAGTCTCCAGCCTGGGGATGATCTGTCTCTAGTTATTCCGGAGGCCCCCGTGACCGAGCTGGCAAGGAGGCGGGAAGGGAGCAGAGTCTTTCGCCTGAGGGTTCTCAGGACGGTGCTGGGCTGGCCCCCGCCCCAGACTCTCTCGTGTCCCCATCTCCCCTTGTGAAGGCACTCACCTGCCTCCTCCAGAGTGTTCCGTGCCTTTCATGGAGGAAACTCACAGACACTCCCCATGGGAGCAAGTGATGAATCAGTGTACTCAAAGCATAGACAGTTCGGGAGAGACAGGGCCTAATGTGGGCGGGACACTCCAGGTGAAGGAAGAAAATCCTAAAGACAGATTGCAGATGCCAGAATGACTCACTGCAAGGATGTTGCTGACCTAGAGGGGATTTCTCAGTGCACCCCTCAGGAGAATCACAGAGCTGGGTGGGGGCATTCTTTGATGGGGCACACAGGAGGCCCCAGTAGGGCTTTATTTTTATTTTTATTTTAAGTTCTGGGGTACATGCACAGGATGTGCAGGTTTATTACGGAGGTAAACGTGTGCCATGGTGGTTTGCTGCACCTATCAACCCAACATCTAGGTATTTAGCCCTGCATCCATTAGCTATTTTTCCTAATGCCAGTAAAGGTTTTTAAGATGATTCCTTCCAGAATCATCCTCGCCACCACTTCTGACCCTCTTTCCTCTAACCTAGACAAAATCATTAAATACAGTCCATTTTCTTTCAGAAGAAGCAATAAAACTATAACCTCTGGGGAGGGGAGAACATATGTATAGAATCGAATAATAATAAAAAGGCAGGCAGTCCTGATCTGGACACAGAAGAGCAATGAAAACAGAGATTCTTTGCAAGGACAGCACCCAAGACCAAGTTAAGAAAGGAGAATGGTGACCTACATTCTAAGAAACATTGACGCCAGGTTCAGGGTCAACTGTGGGAGTTAATCAACTATGCCCCTACATCATGAATCTTGATCTGTGGGCACAGAAGATGCAGTAAGGTGAGGAAGGGAGATATAAATGGCTGGAGGGGAAGAGTAAGGACACAGAGGAAGGGAGGGAGCTTGTCCTGCAAATACAGCTAAGCTAAGTGCGCTGATTAAAATCAGTAGCATGTCAGTGGAATCAGATCCAAATGCTGATGAGTAAAGGAAATACGAGGCTATTTGTTTTCAGGCATGGGGAAACCAAAGGATTAGTTCCACACTGAACATTCTGAATCAGTCGTTCTCCATTAGAAAGGAGTTCTGTGTATAAGGTATTGTGCTGAGCATAATATTACATAAAGAGAGAGAAATAAACCAGCATAACTCACTCGACTTTCTCAAAATGCAGACATAGTTTTATTTCCTTCATGTGTCCAGTTAATTGCTTAGAGCATCATCTTTCCTACTGCATATTTGCCATGCCTGTCCCTCCTCTAATTATCCTGGAACACAAAGAGGCTTCAAGCATGAGCCCCAAAGCCCAGTGGGAAGGACACATGGCAACTAGTCATCCATCGTCATGCAAGTGTGGTCACTGTGAGAAGAAGCTGTCCACTGACAGCTCATATTTCCTGTCCACTGCCACCAGCGTGACTCTCTGTGGTTCATGATTAGGCTCCAAAGTTGTTATTCATTCATTCATTCAGCATTTACCGAGTACTGACTGTGTGTTAGGTACTGTTCTTGGTTCTGGGGTTATAGCTGTGAACAAAACAGACAAAAACTCTTGCTTCCCCATTCTATGGGTTGAGACAGACAACAAATGAAATAAGCCATTAATTTACTTTTAATTACATCCTCAGTATAAAGGAGGAATAGTAAGTAGGGAAGGGAGATACAAAGGCCTAGAGGGGAAGAGTAAGGACACGAAGGGAGGGAGGGAGCTTGTTCTTCAAATACAGCTGAGGAAAGAGCACTGCTGGCTGGGAGAACAGATGGTACAAAGCCACTGAGCTGGAGCGAGCCTGGCTGCATCCAAGTAGAGAAGCAGGCTGGTGGAGCTGAAAGGGGCTGGTCAGGGAGCCAGAGAGGTCGTGGGGATCGTTTTTGACATTCACACTCACATTCAGCTTTGGGCATCGGAGCACGGCCATTGTGGTGCAGCCACAGGGACACGGGGCTGCCAGCTCTAGGCAACACCCCTTCTCAGGACAAATCCTTAGGCCTTTATGTCTAATGAGGCCATCTTCCAGACCCCTTTCTTGCTGCTGTGAACCCCGAAAATCTGAGACAGGTGTCAGTTAATTTTGAAAGTTTATTTGGCCAAGGTTGAGGACACACACCTGTGACACAGCCTCAAGAGGTCCTAATGACATGTACCCAAGGTGGTCAGAACATGATTTGGTTTTGTACGTTTTAGGGAGACAAGAGACATCAATCAACATTTGTAAGATGAACATTGGTTCGGTCTGAAAAGGCGGGACAGCTCAAAGCATGGAGGGGGCTTCCAGGTCATAGGTAGGTAAGAGTCAAATAATTGCCTTCTTCTGAGTTTCTGATAAGCCTCTCCAAAGGAGGCAATCAGATATGCATTTATCTCAGTGAGCAGAGGACTGATTTTGAATAGAATGGAAAGTAGTTTTTTTAATAGAATGTCAAAGCAGTTCCCAGCTTGACTTTTCCCTTTATCTTAGTGATTGTGGGACCACAAGATATTTTCCTTTGACACCACTAAGTTTTAAAAACATTCTTCCAAGCATGTATTACTCTGCTTCTTTTATAAAGGAAACATATGAAGCCTGGGTAGAGTAAATAATTTCCATAAGTAATAAGTGGTAAAGGAGGATTTTGAATCTAGATCAGTTTATCGGCTCTTCAATCCACCAGTCTCCTCTTACTCTGAAGAAGGTCATAGACCAGGAAGCAAAAGATATATTTAAAAATACACTGGAAAAAAAGAACCAGTACTCAAGAACATAGATCTTCACAATTTTCTCTGGAACCTGAGGCTAAACAAGAACAGATTCTACAAAAGTGGTTCAGAAAAGCCTTCAATGAACAGGTGACATACAACAGGGGCCTGGAAGAGCAAAGCTAAGATGTGCTTTCACCAATCTTATTGAGCATTGTACTGGAGATCTTAGCCATTGCAACGAGGCAAGAAAAGTTATTAAGGATTAATGGTCAAAGAGGAAGAGGTAAATGCATACAAGTGAAATGGCCTCCTCAGAATTATCCCAACAGAAAATAAGAAGGTGGTGGCATCCCATTCCCCGTGGTTTTGGTTACCTTAGTGGCGCCCATCCTCCAAACCTTCGGAGCTAGATCTGCACACAGCCAAGCAAGCTCCACAGCATGGGAGAGAGCACAAGGAAGGGGAGGAGAGGGCCAGAGCATTCAGGTGAGCTTGGAAGACAGAGGCCATCATTGCAGGGTTCCTACCATCAGGAATAAGTGGAAATTGACACCTCTTACTACTATTTAACATTGTGTCAAATGTTCTCATCACTGCCATAAAAAAGCAAATGAGTAGAAGATGTGGGTGTTAGAATGGAGTACAATGGTTCCATTATTAATAGACGTTATAGAACTCCTATGAAGTAAGCGAGAACACAAATGGATTAGAATCAATGAATGTGTTCAGTAAGATGTCAAATTAAAAAACACTGTCACTCAGTAGCTTTCCCATATTTCGGCAATGGCCTCCTGAAAACAAATGGAGAAAGAATCTACCCACAGCAGAAATGAAAAAAGGAGGCAGATGTATCCAGGCTTAGCTGCAGTCCCCAGGCCTGCTTGCTTTCCTTTCTCCTGGGAGAACACTGTATTCAATATACATGCTATATCCTGTCTGTGCTCTGTGGGCACTTTGTATCCTGGCATTGTTTCCCTGAAACAGAATTATACACAAGGGCTCCCAAAACTCAATGCCTCTGGACAGATATCCATTCTTTTTCTAGTGATAAGATTATCAGCACTCACCCCAACTCATGCAAGCCACAAGTAACAACTATGTCCCACTCTTGCTTTTGGGTTTTTGAGGGAATGTGCCTTTATCTTTGGCATCCAGGATGAATTTCCACTGGTGTGAAAAAAAGGCTGAGTCAGCAGAGCTCTTCCTCACAGCACTCCCACGGGATAAAAAATCAGCTCCTATGCAGCCCGCAGGCACTATGCTCACACACTTTGAATGCATTTCTCTACATATCGACCTACCAATGCATTGGTATCTTTGAAAACACCAGATACCCTATGTTTTTTAATCTGGCACTTTTATTAAATATTTACAGCAGAGCCATCATATGGTGAATACACCTTTCTTAAATGTGCATTTTCTATTTGTGGCTAAATGAAAGAAGCACCCTAGTTTCCTTAGCTGAGTAAAAGGAAGCAGAGCCACATTGTATATGCATTTAAATTAAGCCATTGCAATTATCTGGAAATAGGTAGATGAATAAATAACTTAAGGGTGAGGCTGCTGCCCCTCCTCTCGTCAGTGCAGTAACTTACATACTCCTGACGGTGGAATGGGAGCCATCAAGCTGTTGTTCCCTCATTCAGCTCAATCCCTATGTGACATCTTGCTGCACTGTGTGCAATTTCCATGTTTAACGGCACATTTTCAAACTATAAGCCCTTTTATGCCATTAACTGCTTCACTTGATGCTGGACCCTAGACTACATTGAATAAACCCAGTGGAAAAAATATGTGGGTCTTCATCGAGGCTTACAGAGACAATACACTCTACTGATGGATTTTTGTGAGGTAATTAGGACCTGATCCTCAACCAAGATGCGATTCCGTGCATTGATCACAAACCTAACAGCCACCAACATTTTGTTCTCCTGAGTGAGACTGCAGCAGAGAGTATGGGGTTTGGGAGTTGGGGGAAAGAGTCGTGGACTAGACACCTCAAATGCTAGGGAAACCTGTGTGTGTATGCACGTGTGTATGTGTGTTGTGTGCTGCGTGTGTGGCTGTGTAGTATGTGTGGCGTGTGTAGTGTGTGTGGCATGTGTGTGGTGTGTGTGTAAGGCATGTGTGGTGTGTGTACTGTGTGTGGCATGTGTGGGTGAGTGTAAGGCACGTGTCATGTGAATAGTGTGTGTAGCATGTGTGCGGTGTGTACAAGGCATGTGTGGTCTGTGTAGTGTGTGTGGCATATGTGGGTGTATGTGTAAGGCACATGTCATGTGTATAGTGTGTGTGGCATGTGTGGGGTGTGTGTAAATTTTGTGTGGTATGCATAGTCTGTGTGGCATATGTGTCTGGCATGTGTGTGTAATGTTTACATGGTATGTGTATAGTGTGTGGTGTGTGTAATGTGCATGTGGCATGTGTGCACTGTGTGCTGTCTGTAATGTGTATGTGGCATGTGTGTAAGGTGTGTGTGGTGTGTGAGGTATGTGTAATACATATATGGCATATGTGTAAGGCATGTGTGGTGTGTGATGTAATACATGTGGCATGTGTGTAAGGTATGTGTAGTGTGTCATGTGTCTAATATGTATGTGGCAGGTGTGTAAGGTATGTGGTGTGTGATGTGTGTGTAATACATATGTGGCATGTGTATAAGGTATGTGTGGTGTGTGTAATATGTATGTAGCATGTGTGTAAGGTGTGTGTGGTGTGTGATACATGTGATATGTACGTGACATGTGTGTAAGGTATGTGTTGTGTGATATCTATGTGACGTGTATTAGGAATGTGTGGTATATGATGTGTGTGATATATATGTGGCATGCATATTAGGTGTGTGTGGTGTGTGTGTAATATGTATGTGGCATGTATGTAAGGTATGCATGATGTGTATGTAACAGATATGTGGCATGAGTATAAGGTATGGATGGTGTGTGTGGTGTGTGTAATATGTACGTGGCATACATGTAAGGTATGGGTGACATGTGTAATACATACGTGTATGCATGTAAGATATGTGTGGTGTAAGGTATGTGTGATACATATGTGGTGTGTGTGTAGGGTGTGTGTGTTGTGTGTAATACATGTGTGTAAGGTATGTAAGGTATGTGTGGTGTGTGGTGTGTGTAATACATGCGTGTAAGGTATGTAAGGTATGTGTGCTGTGTGTAGTACATATGCGTGGTGTGTGTAAGGTATATGTGATACATATGTTGCATACCTGTAAGGTGTGTGTGTAGTGTGTATAATATATATGTGGCATGTGTATAAGGTATGTAAAGTATGCGTGGTATGTGTGATGTGTGTGTAATACATGTGTGTAAGGTATGTAAAGTGTGTGTAAAACATGTGTGTAAGGTATGTATGATGTGTGTGTTGTGTGTGATGTGTGTGTAATACATGTGTATAAGGTGTAAAGTATGTATGTTGTGTGTGATGTGTGTGTAATACATGTGTGTAAGATATATGGGGCGTGTGTTGTGTGTGTAATGCATGTGCGTAAGGTATGTATGGTGTGTGTGTTGTGTGTGATGCATGTGTGTTAGGTATGTAAGGTGTGTGTAATACATGTGTGTAAGATATATATGGGGTGTGGTGTGTGTGTGTAATACATGTGTGTAAGGTATGTATTGTGTGTGTGTATTTGGAAGAGGAGTAAAGAGGAGTGCAATGCAGTGCTTGGGGAAAGGACAGAGAAGCTGCAGGGAGATATTTGCTGATAATTTTGCTTTGAGGGCTGCAGTGTAACCCTCTCCTGTCTTCTACTTTCAAGAAAATAAAGTCTTCAGAAGGGCTTAATTGTTGACTAAGGGTCTGTGTGAGCTGGAAGTGCAGCCTGGGGCTGTGCCATGGCAGACTGACACCAGGGGAGCAGGGGAGGTTTGAGCCTAAGGGTTTTACTGCACCAAGAAACCTTCACTCCATTATCTTACACTTGGATGTCTCCCACAGATGAACAAACTGCTTTTCAAAATAGAAGAGACTTATGAAAATGTATCACTTGGCAGACATAGAAAGCAGCTGGTTATCATCATTAATTTTCAATAAATATGTATTAAGCAACAGGATATAGATCACTCTGCGGGGTTCAGGACCTTTGGAAAATAATGGTATCCTAGAGACAGCATTCACACAGACATGACTCAAGGCCGCTCCTGTAGTCTACACCCTTCCCGCTCTGCAGGCTCACTCGGAGCCTCCTGGCCTCCGGAGGAAACAGAGGCACTGCACAGGCCACAGGGAGATGCGATCCAGGAGAAATCATTGGTTGGGGAGGAGTGGGGCAGCATTAATTCCTCTGAGGTTATGGGCAGGGGAGATTTCCTTGGAGGACATTCATTTCTCAGTGGGGCGGGAAGATTTAAAGTTGAGACTATAATGTCTCTAGGGAAATTTAATAATTAAGGAAGGTTCATATTATGGAAATGTGGGCCATTTTCTATTTCGGGCCTTTTGGTTATTTTGACTTTACCGTAGGGCAGTGCTTATCACCAGCAAGACTGACCGACTAACCAGCTGTGGAGGGAAATTGAGTGAGCTCCCTGCTGAAGAGAGTAGGTGTGGCCATCAGTTAATGCCCTGTTTTCTCCCATGCAGAGCTTCTCAGGGGCAAAGCTGGATTGTACTGGGCTGAGAAAATAAAAAATAAATACATGGGTAGAGAATGTTGAGGGGTGACTTGCTAACCAATCAGTTGAATTGCAGGCACAGATTGAGTAGCTTCTAGAGTGGGCAGGGTCACTGTGAACACTTACATGAGCCTCTTCTGCACCACGCGGCAGAAACTGTAAGTTGCATGTGACTCCCCTTAGGGTTTGGCAGTCACCATTCTCTCTCTTTCTCCATGCAAGCACACACACATGCACTGTCATAACTTTGCGTTTTCTGCCATGTGGGTGGTAGAAAATGCTGAGATCTCATGATTTAGATGAGGGCTTAGAGAAAGATATGAAAAACGTAGACCAAATTTTCTGACTATAAAGCAATAAAATTAATGTAATAACCTAAGAAGAAAAAGAAAGAAAGCCCTGTTACATGAAACAAAAAATAAAATTATCCTAAACAACCTTTGCTAAAAGTAAAAAATAAATTAAGCTTTAAACTCAAGATTTAGCAAAATGATAACTAAATTAAATCAATAATGACAAAAAGACATAATGAATACATTAAAAAGAAAATAATTTCTTTTTTTTTTTTGAGACAGAGTCTTGATCCGTCACCAGGCTGGAGTGCAGTGGTGTGATCTCGGCTCACCACAACCTCTGTCTCCCAAGCACAACCAATTCTCCTGCCTCAGACTCTCAAGTTGCTGGGACTGCAGATGCACACCACCATCCCCAGCTAGTTTTTTGTATTTTAGTAGAGACGAGGTTTCACCATATTGGTCAGGATGATCTCAATCTCCTGACCTTGTGATCCACCCACCTTGGCCTCCCAAAGTGCTGGAATTACAGGCGTGACCCACAGTGCCTGACCAAGAAAATAATTTCTTAAATGAGATATAAAACACAAGTCATTAAGGAAGAACACAAAAAATTAGATTTCATGAAAACACAAAACACTGTGTAACAATAGTACAATATACTACTGGTACAATATTGTACCAAATCAAAGAGAAAAGGCAAATTACAGATTGGAAAAAATGTATTTGTCATGTAAATAGTTGACAAAGGATTGATATGCAAAAATGTATAAAAATTCTTACAAATAAGCCAGAAAAAGCTAAGCAATCCAAAATGACCTTGGGAGGTGAGCAGGCGACTCATAAGAAAAGAAAGATTGGATAAACTTCCTATTAGTTGAGAAAATGCTAATGAAGCCAATGAGACACAAGTGCCCTCCCCCAACACATGGCAAAAACTAATAGTTCTGAGCAAGGTTTTGTGATGCGTGCAGGAGTAAAACTTACACACAGTCATGCACCAAATGACACCATTTTGCTCAACAACAGGCCACATATACAATGGTGGTCTTATAGGATTATAATGGAGCTCAAAAATCCTATAGCCCAATATTTACTATACTATATGTTTTATTGCTATTTTAGAGTGTTCTTTTTCTACTTATGAAAAAAAGGTTAACTATAAAACAACCTCAGGCGGGCCCTGTGGGAGGTATCCAGAAGAGGGCATTGTCATCATAGGAGGTGACAGCTCCATGCCTGTTGGTATCCTAAACAACCTTTGCTAAAAGTAAAAAATAAAATAAAACAAATTAAGCATTAAACTCAAGATATGAAGGCCTTCCAGTGGAACAGGAGGTGGAGGTGGAAGACAGTGATATGGATGACCCTGACCCTGTATAAGCCTAAGCCAATGTGTGTGTTTGTGGCTTCATTTTCAAAAAAAGTTTTAAAAGCAAAAAAATAAAATTTTTAAATAGAAGAAAAGGTTATACAATAGGAGTATAAAGAAAAAATATTTTCACATACTATACAATGTGTTTATGTTTTAAGCTAAGTATTATTTAAAAAGAGCCAAAATCTAAAAACAAAGTTAAAAAGTTTGTGAAGGCCAGGCTCAAGGGCTCATGCCTGTAATCCCAAGACTTTGGAAGGCCAAAGTGGATGGATCACTTTAGGACAGGAGTTCGAGACCAGCCTGGCCAACATGGTGAAATCCCATCTCTATTAAAAATATAAAAATTAGCCAAGAGTGCTGGTGGACACCTATAACCCTAGCTACTTGGGAGGCTGAGGCGAGAGAATCATTTGAACATGGGAGACGGAGGTTACAGTGAGATCATGCTACTGCACTCTAGCCTGGGCAACAGGGTGAGACTCCATCTCAAAAACAAAAACAAAAAACAAAAAAGTTCATGAAGTCAAAAGTTACAGTAAGCTAAGGTTAATTTATTATTGAAGAAAAACAAATTTTAATAAACTGAGTATAGCCTATGGGTATAGTGTCTATGAAGTCCACAGTAATGTATATATACAGTTATGTCCTAGGACTCCACATTTGCTCACCACTCACTGACTCATCCAGAGCAACTTCCAGTCCTACAAGCTCCATTCATGGTAAGTGCCCTATACAGATGTACCCTTTTTAATCTTTTATACCGCATAATTACTGTATATTCTGTATATTTAGGTATGTTTAGATACACATGGACTCATCATTGTATCACAGTTGCCTACAGTATTCAGTATACCAACATGCCATACACTTTGGCAGCCTAGGAGCAAGAGGCTATACCATAGAGCTGAGGTGTGTAGTAGGCTGTACCATCTAGGTTTGTGTAAGTACACTCTATGATGTTCACACAATGACAAAATCGCCTAACAACACATTTCTCAGAACATCATCTCATCATTAAATGAGACATGGCTGTATATTGTTGACTGAAGTATAGATTGGTAAAAGTTTCCATGTGCGATTTGGCAATGCAAGTCAGCATTGAAAATATGCAGACCCTGTGACTTGGCCATTTCTGGTCCATCTGGGACACTATACTTAGGTGAAAATATTGAAAGAAAGAAATAGACCAACCTAGAACTTTATGCCCAGCAAAATTATCCTTAAAAAATTAAGGAGAAGTAAAGACTTCCTCAGACAAACAAAAATGGAGAGAATTAACGGCCTGCAGGCCTGCCCTGAAAAAAATGTTAAGCCTTGATCAGACACTTGGAACCATATAAAGAAAGGAAGAATGTTGGAGAAAAAAATAAATGAATCTAAATGAAATCTTCAGCTTTCCTATTCTTATTCTTAATTGATTAAAAAGATAATTATTTGTTTGAAGTTTTAATCATAGCAATGTATCTGGGTTTTATAATGTGGGTGTATTAGTCTGCTCTCAGGCTGCTAATAAAGATGTACTCGAGACTGGGTAATGTATAAAGTAAAGAGGTTTAATAGACTCATAGTTCCACATGACTGGGGAGGCTTCTCAATCATGGGAGAAGGTGAAGGAGGAACAGAGTCATGTCTTACATGGTGGTAGGCAAGAGGGCGTGTGCAGGGGGGAGCTCCCCTTTATAAAACCATCAGATCTCATGAGACTCATTCACTATCGTGAGAACAGCACAGGAAAGACCCACCTCCATCATTCAATTCCCTCCCACGACACGTGGGAATGATTTCAATTCAAGGGGAAATTTGGTGGGGACACAGCCAAACCATGTCAGCAGGTAAGAGAAAGGAATGACAGCAACAGTTGGAGAAGTTGGGGATGCTTGGCTACAAGTTACCTGCATTCACATGAAGTGAGATGATGTTACTTCAAGGTGGCCATAGATTATTTGAATATATATAGTAAGCCCAAGAGCAACTGCTAAACAGTTTTAATAAGAAGTGTAAGTGATAAATCACCAGAGGAGGTAAAATGAAACCATGCGAAATGCTCAATTAAAACCCGAGAAGCGGAGACTTTTCCCCTTTGTGATTCTCTCCGTTTCTCTAAGTCCAGCTAAATCCCTGGGTGTTGCATGTAAACTGAATATAAGAAGACTCAATGGTAGAGAGAAGGCTGCAGATTGGCCGGGGACTTTAGAACTGTATGGCACTGCGTTCCCTGGGTTTTCTTTTTGCTTCACATATCCAGCTGGGTGCGGGAGAAGGTGCAAGCTAGAAACTCCAGTGGGCACAGGCAGAAAGAGCCCTCCAAACAGCCTGCTTTCTGTAGCCAAAGGGAAGGGGAAAAACTGAAAGCTTGTAGTAAATAACTGCTCTTCAGTAGCCACATATCAGGAATAAAAACCTGTGGGCCTCCTCCCAACGGCGCCAGCAAAACCTGAGTCAGGAACCTAGGCTTCCACCCCTGCCTGCTAGGCTGTAAGGAGGCACCCTGGTCTCCCACGAGTGATGGCAGAGAAGGCCAAATGGGGACCTGGGTTTCCTGCCACCACCGGCAATAACACGGGTGCCCATTCCCTCCCCTGCTGGAGTGGTGTCCAGGGAGGCCTGACGGAGAGGCAGGACCTTCAACGCCACCCAGAGGTAACGGGGCCACCCCTCATCTCCCTTTGTCAGTGGAGGCCACGGGCACTCAAGCAGTCACCAGGAGAAGTCAGCATTCTGACCTTCAGGAATGAAAGGAGGCTCAGTCGGGAACCTGTCCTTCTACCCCCTACCTGGCAGGAATGAGCGCCCCCACCCGCTGCCTCTGCCAGAGCAGTGTCAGAAGAACTTGCTCAAACAGAAAGTTCAAGTAAGATCTACAGTCTCAAAGAAAATGCCCCAAATGTTCAGGTATCAATCAAAAATTTTTCTCAGAGAACCAAGAAGATCTCAAACCAATTTAAAAAACGACAATAGTTTCCAACACCGAAATCGCAGAGGCTAGAATTATCTGACAAAGATTTTAAAGCAGCCATCAGTAAAATGTCTCAAAGAGCGATTACAAACATATGTGAAATAAATGCAAAACTCCAAGGTCTCACCAAAGAAATGCGAAGTCTCAGCAAAGAAATAGAGATGTAAAGCTGGCCCACGTGGCCATCTTACATGTTAAGCCAGCATTCTATTTCTGGAATAAATCCCACTTGTTCATGGTGTAGAACACTTCCTATATGTGTTGGCTTTAGATTTTACAACCTTAGCATCAGTATTTATAAGGAATCGTGGTCTGTAGTTTTCTTGTGATATTTGCATCTGGTTTCAATTAACACAGACTTTATAGATGGAATTGGGTAATGACCCATCATATTCTATTTTTTTGGAAGAGTTTGTGAAGAATTGGTGTTAATTCTTTAAACGTTTGAGAGGATTCACCAGTGAGGCCATCTAGTTTTGGGACTTTGTGGGGAAATTTTGGATTGCTAATTCAGTCTCTTTACTTGTTACAGATATATTCAGATTTTTAAAAATTTCTTCTCCATTTAGTTTTGGCAGTTTGTATCTTTTGAGAAACCGTCCATTTCATCGAGGTCATTTAATCTGTTGGCATACTATGTTTTATAGAATTCCTTTACATACTTTTTAAATTTCTGTGAAGTCAGTAGTAATGTTCCCCACTTCAGTGCTGATTTTAGTAATTTGAGTCTTCTCTCTCTCACTTTTGGACAATAGGTGGTCAGTCTAGCTAAACTAGATTGCAAAAGTTTCCTTCTGTTGCTAACTTGCTGAGTTTTTATTGTAAGTGGATGCTGAATCTTATTAAAAGTTTGTCCTGAATCTATTGAAATAATTAATTCCTCACTCACCACAAGTAAGAAGACAATAGACATGGTAGTATGAATACCACTGAAAAATATGTGTTTAAATACATTCAAAGACTACTAAATATTGTAGTGATATTTGACTTTCTAACTCGTGTGCATGTGCCATTTTAATTTTTTTATTCTATAAAGTGTAAAATAAAATGTGTGCCTTGTTTTTGCAGAGAAGTCTCTATTATGAATATTAGTGATCTCTAAATATATCCACAAATTCGGAGTAATGCAATAAAAACTCCAGTAGGAATTTAGCATGTTTGCATGACAAGGAGAACAGAGATAGAAGAGCTAAGAAAACTCTGTGGTGGGAAAAAAGGAGACTAATTTAAATTAGACTTATCCTGTCAAATATTCAAGTGCATGATAGTAAAAGAGTATAAAACTGACCCTGAAATAGAAAGGCAGATCAATGTAATAAATAGAACAAGAATCAAGAAATTGAAATATGTATGTCACAACATAATTCAGAATTAAAAGTATCTTTTCAAATGAGTAGAGAGAAATTATTCAATAAATATTTTTGAGGCATTAGTAAAAAACATAATAAAGCCAGATCTTTGGCTCTCTCTTAGAATCAAAATTGATTCCAGATGGGCAAAATGTTTAAAAGCAAAATATAAAATCATAAAATTATGAGGCATCATTTCTGGTGAAATCTTTAATAATACTGAAGTAGAGGGATTTCAAAGCAAAAAAGTATAAAGGGGAAAAGAAGATTCAAATACATACACTTATTATTTCACAAAAAAGAACTTTTTAGAATAAAAAGACACTTGCACAGTTTAAATCAACAGCAGTATACTAATGGGAAATTCTTTGCAATATATAATAGATAAATGATTAACTTCTTTAATATACAAATTTAAAAAGATGAATACACCAATTAAAAAATGGGTGAAGGGCATGAGCAAACACTTGAAGAGGTTTAACCTAAAGCTTCATCAAAGAGCTACAAATAAAATCAATAATAAGATAGATGACGCTGCTGTCAACTTAGCAACCACCTAAAAGAGAGTCAAGATACATTAAAACGGTTTTTGTTAAATATTTCCCCTAAATTTCTATTGGGTTAAAATTTCATTTAGGGATTACTTAAATCTTTCCCTTTTGTAATTTATTTTTTTCCTTTTATGAATAAAGTCCTTTCTTATTCTGAAATTAACTTATAATTCTTGTTGTTTCTTAGGGATTTTTTTTTTTTTACATATAGCTCTTTAACACATGTAGAGTTGACTGTTGTGTTTAATATAAGGCAATGATTGAATTAATTCATTTCCAAATACCTCATTAGTTGCCAGCACTATACACGGTGCAATCCTTCCCAGCACTATACACGGTGCAATCCTTCCTTCCCAAATACATTTAAAAAAGTGGGCTTT
Organism: Plecturocebus donacophilus; assembly: GCA_004027715.1. Classification (NCBI taxonomy): domain Eukaryota; kingdom Metazoa; phylum Chordata; class Mammalia; order Primates; family Pitheciidae; genus Plecturocebus; species Plecturocebus donacophilus. Next base: position 21,738 of record PVKP010012132.1, on the reverse strand, counting down.
ATCATCTACTCTAGGTGAATCTTTGTGTGTTGGCCTATCTTCACCTGTCCTTGTATCTACACCTGATTCTGTCCATCAAACCTCTCCTGTCACAGAGGAAGAAAATGAAGACCAGAGAAGATAACTGCTTTGTGCCAGATCACACAGGTGGTAGCGGGGTGGAACCTGTGTGGGGGCCCTCGCCCACCCCTGCTCCTCCAGCACAGGCTCTCCCTAAGCTACACGTCCTTTCAAACAGGCTTGCCAGTGCATGGGTAATAATGACTCTACCCTTCCCAACTGATCTACCCAAGCTCTGCTCAGAAGGTGAAGTGGCGACCCTCTCTCTTGTTGTATCTGATGAGTGTTTCACTTCCCAGGCTGTTTTCTGTAAGTCTGTGTCCCGTGAGGCTCCAAATGTGCTGCCCTATACAACACACAGCCAGAGAGTGGCTGGGGAGATGGTCTACATGGCTGGAGAACCCAGAACCCAAACCCTTCTCTGTACGAAAGGGACAGTGCCCAGGCCCTGACTCTGGGAGCCCAATAGGAACATAGGTCAGTGCTGGACTTAGCCTGCCTGGGTTCAAATCTCAGCTCTGTCATTTCTGGCTTGAATGACCCCTTCTGTGCCTCGGGTCCTCGTCTCAGAAAGGAGAATAACAAGCAGACTTAACTCAAAGGAGCTTGTAAAGGTGAACTCAGTTGAGTAAATTACTTAGCACAGTGATTATAAATATTAGCTACGGAGACCAATTTTACCAATTTTATTCAGTTGAAGGGCTGGTATCTTGTGAAATTTATATTGTTTCTTTTTAAAAGATCGTGGGGGGTTTTTTTGTTTGTTTGTTTGTTTGTTTTTTGTACTCTTTAGTATTGAAACTGGCATCTTTGGGAGCTCACTGTCATCGCTTCACAAAACATCCCCACTGAAAACCAAACTGTCCCTTAGCATGGGTGGCAGCATCTCAATGAGTGCAGTCTGGTGAGTTCGGAATGCAGGTGGTTTGCTGACTGAAGGGAGAAAAAGCGACTGCAGATGGTGCATTTCCTGTTTCTAACACGCTTAGGGAAATGACCATTTTGCTCATGAGGAAAAAAGGTTTTATATTTTATTGGGTAAAGAAAAATACTAGACCACAGAGACAGAATATTACCATCACAGCATTTTTGTCTGATGAGAAACCAATTGGCTCGACTACATATTGATTAAACATTCTACATGCCATTACTCCCTAGACAATAAGAATCTTGGCATAAAATAACTTTGTGAGCAAAGTTCATTTACGGTCAGGTTGGTTCTACCAAAACAATTATATTCCAGTATTATGGTTCTTAAAACTGAAATACCTGGAAACCTCTTTGGGGACCTGGATTTTGTTTGGAAAACAAACAGCTCAGACAAAACTACCGGGGCCACCATTTCCTACTGTTTCCTCAGTTTCCCCAAAATGAAACAATCTGGGAGACAGTGTGAAGTTAGTACATGTTTAACTTGGCAACTCTCTTTCCAGATGTGGATGGTCCAGATGTGTTGAGTCTGCGCCCAAGTTATCAATCAAAAAGCAAACTGACCCGGAGTGGATGACTGCATTTGCACAGCAGCTGCTATCACCAGCACACCCCCAAGCAATGCTCTCCTAAACTTAGATGTCCAGGCAGACAAATCCCTTTGCCATATAGTGGCCCCTACCAAAATTTCCCTCCATACCCTTCTAGATTACCTGACATGGAGGGAATTATGTTAGGGGATTTGTCTGCTGTCAGTCCCCTTTTTTCTCTCGTTCTATTTTTAGCCTTAATGGTCTTTTCTAATAGGTCCAAACTGTGCAACAATATATAAAAACTAACTGTATTTTGCATTAAAATCCATGCTCCATTAAATTCTCTGGCCAGCCAAAATGGAGCAGAGAAGCTCCATACGGTCATGCGGATTTTTTTATTTGACTAAAAGCTATGCATTGGCATATCACACTACACATATGCACAGACACATCTGCACACCTTGCATGCACACACACAGGCACATGTACTCTTCCAGGATGGCTTTGAAGTGGCGAGGGTAGAAAGGAACTCTTGGTCCCAAGGCTGGTCTCTGAAGCAGCTCCAAGATGCAACTCATTCTTGAATTGCAGCCAGGACCTCAACTAGTCCCTGCAGGAATTCCCCTAAGAAGATTGCGTTGGTCTTGCCTGTCATGGGTTGCCCCAAGTCATCCTGGCTTCTGGGGTTGTGGACTTTTGCTCAGAGACAACAGGGATTGCTGAAACCTTGTAGTGGATACTCTCTGTTCCCTCCCTGATCTCTGGGCTGGTGCCCCATCCTCTAGATCTGTGAGCATTAGCTGCCGAGGGCTCACAGCTGCTCATTTCCAGAGAAGTTCCCTTGGGACAGTGACAGCTTTTGGGCCCAGAAGGTTATTCCTCACACACAAGGCAGCCAGGATCCAAGCCTGACTAGGACAAAAGGCCAGGCCACTTCCATCACAGCGGGACCAACTCTGTGGTGCAATTTACACTCCTCAGCTTCCCCTGGGATCAGGCAGAAACTGGACTTCAGCCAAGAAACCTCCTGGCTCCACCCTTCTCCTGCCTTCCTGCCTTCCCTCATTTCCTTTCTGCCCACAGGTCCTACAATAGGTCATTTCCACAAGAACCCCCAACTCAGACTCTGCCCAAGAAATTCCTCATCTTAAAGAGCTCATCTGGCATCTTTCTTCAAAAATTTTTATTTTTATTTTAATTTCCTGGGTACATGTGCAGAATGTGCAGTTTTGTTACATAGGTAAACATGTGCCAAGGTGGTTTGTTGCACATATCAACCCATCACCTAGGTATTAAGCCCAACATGCATTAGCTATTTTTCCTAATACTCTCCCTCCCCCGAGCCTACCATCCAACAGGTCCCAGTGTGTTGTTCCCCTCCCTGTGTCCATGTGTTCTCACTGCTCAGCTCCCACTTATCTAGAACCAGAAATACCATTTGACCCAGCTATCCCATTACGGGGTATATACCCAGAAGAATACAAATCATTCTATTACAAAGGTATGTGCATGCGTATATTCCTGGCATCTTTCATTTAGGCATCCATCTTCTCTCAGTAGGGAAGGACAGTGACAGTCTCCATACCCTCCAGGCTATTGGGATAGTCACCATCATTCCACCTTGCCCTACAGCAAAATTATTCAGCATTCACCAAACCAGTCAAACAGACTCCACTAGACCTAGAGACCAGGGATAGAAAATGTATATAAATTGTGGTTTTAAAAATTCTCTTAGATATGAAAAATATGATGATAATTATTAGTTAGGAGATCATGGAACATTAACACATTCAAAATAAGTTCTACAAGTAAATGTGCCAGTCAACAAAGAATCATTCATTAGCTCACTTGAGTTAGCGACCATTATATAAAATTCTAATTTGTGCTTGAAAGTTTGACTTTTTACTGTCAATTGTTTTCCTTGAAATGACACACTGTTAATTTTTTTTAGCAACTGTCTGCCAAATACCTAAGTCTGAACAACCAAAATTTGTCTTTCAGTTATTCTTTTGAGTAAAAATGGTGTTCTAGGCTGGAGGCAGTGGCTCGCATATGTAATCCTATAGGAGGCTGAGGCAGGCAGATCATTTGAGGTTAGGAGTCCAAGACCAGCCTGGCCAACATAGTGAAAAAATATAAAAGTTAGCTGGGTGTGGTGGCACACACCTGTAATCCCAGCTACTTGGGAGGCTGAGGCAGGAGAATTGCTTGAACCTGGGAGGGAGAGATTGCACTGAGTCAAGATTGCACAGTGCACTCCAGCCTGGCCAACAGAGGAGACTCCATCTCAAAAAAAAAAAGGAAAATTGGTGTTCTATGAAAAAAGAGACTAGCTCAGTTCACAACACAAACAATTTGTGAGAGCTCTTTGGGGTAACCCTTGTAGTTGGGGTATGGAGGTCTTATATGTGTTCTTTCCATGTTAGCACTCAGAATATTCAAAGGACAGGTGCTCAAAAGTTAAATTTTAATAAAATCAATAATTGGTACTGCTGTGGCAATGGAGAGCTCAGGTGTCCCGGCAGAATTTGATGTCACTGCCTGGGTTCCTGCCAAGGCACTGGAACCATGGTTTTTGCATGGTTTTAGGCTCATCTTGACTGCCCATTTCTCAACCCTTCTTTGGTTTTGGTGACTTGACAATGTTAAGGAACATTGGTCAGGTATCTTGTGGAGTCTTCTTTCACTGGAATTCGTTGATGTTTTCTCTGATTTAGACTGGGTTTGTGAGTTTGGGGGAAGAAACACCACAGAAGAGAAGTGCCATTCTCACTGCATCGTATCAAGGGTACATACTATCAACATAATTTCTTTCTTTTTTTTTTTTTTTGACATGGAGTTTCACTCTTGTCATCCAGGCTGGAGTGCAGTGGTGTGATCTTGGCTCACTACAACCTCTGCCTCCTGGGTTCAAGTGATTCTCCTGCCTCAGCCTCCCTAGTAGCTGGGATTACAGGCATGCGCCACCACGCCTGGCTAATTTTTGTATGTTTAGTAGAGATGGGTTTTCACCATGTTGGTCAGGCTGGTCATGAACTCCTGACCTCAGGTGATCCACCCTCTCCACCAAAGTGCTGGGATTACAGGCAAGAGCCACCACTCCTAGCCTTAACCTGACTTCTTATTGTTGATGTTGACTTTGATCAGCTGACAGAGGTCTGCCAGGTGATCAAGGTGTTAGTCAGGTTTCTATAGTGAAAACGTATTCTTCTCCCTTTTCCATGCTCTACCCTTTGGAAGGAAGTCATCATGTGCAGCCTACATTTCATGAGTGGAGAGGTATGCCCCACCTCCTGGAGGATGAACCATCTACATAAACTATTTGAAATTCTTTTACATAAGCTATTTTCTTAATGTTATTGTGAAAATAATTTTGACTTTGCAGAACCATGAAAGGCTGTTCAGGAAAACCCCCAGAAGTCTGTGGACCACACTCACAGAAGCACCATTCCACCTAATGGAGGCAGAGGTGGGTGTGTCTGGAACCTGGGCACTATACTTGAGTGTACCCTGGTGCTCAGGACTCCCTGGAAGTCACTGTGGAAGGATCACTGCAGCTACTATTGCTTGACAAGAGCAAGTCTGCTAAGGGCTCAGACCCCTGAGGGATACAAGTTTAATTCCCTCAATTAGGCAAGCAACCCAGACCCATCAAAGTGTGTCTGAAAGGTGGGAAAATGTAAACTGAGGAAAAGAAAAAGGAGATATGAATATCAGTTTGGGCTTACCTATCTGCGGCTTCAGTGACGGTACATTATACCAGTAACCTTCTTGGATTAGGTCAACAGAGATTGGGGATGACCAGTATATTCGAGTGCACTATGTTTCAGATTGCACTAGTTCTCCCCACTTTCCAAGGAGGAATGAAGGTATATTGTTTTAATAATCAATGAGATAGCATTTTAAAAACTGGAGCCAGATATAATATAGGGCATCAGATGATATGAGCGACCTAGATGGCGGACTCTCAGGCACCCCTACTCTCAGGCACCACACCCACCTCTTATTCCAGAAGTCAAGTGATAGCAGCTTTGTGTGGGTCAGATCAGCTTCATCCCAGTGCAGCTTTCATCTAAGTGCACCCTGACAGTGCCTAGTTCAGATCTGCTCATACATCTCTGGCTACCAGCCTGTGGCTTCTGATAATGTCAGGGATGGGATGCCACAGGAACCCTTGATGCCCACATATGTATGGCTCATATGTGCAGGATGGTTAATACTCCACTTGAAAGCTGTTTAAACGATGGGGGAAAGAAACCCATTAATAAACGTTTCCTGCCGTCCCACGCCACAGCACTGACTCTGAGTCTCATTTTATGTGGCTTCTCAGAAGACCTCATGGTGTTAAACACACAATCTCCCATCGCAGGAGCCAGCATAGCTTGACTTGACTCTTCTTTGCTGAAACGCTCTCACTATTCCTCAGCTTTGCTCTTGGGATCATAATTCCTAATGAAAGTGCTGACTAATAGTGTTTGCCTCAGCTTTTCTTTTCTAAAGAACTCAGGCTAAGACAGATCAATACAGTGTTGTAACCAGCTGGTATGCGTCCCTTCCAAATGTTTATTAAATCCTCCTATGTGCAAAATATGGTGGGCTTGGAGACAACCAGGAAAATAATCAAATAAATCATTACAAGTGTAAATGCTACGAAGGAGAAGCACAGTGTGCTTTCAGGTTTTGTAATACCCTGATCTAGGGGACTAAAAAGGAGGTTCTTCACTGGGACCACCCCTGGAAAAAGTCAGGAGGAAAAGAGGGAGTATGGTGGGAAGTGAGACAGCAGACCCCAAGGGCTGGAGGCAAATGAGGGTATGGTGTTTTTAAAGAATTCAAAGTAGTCCAGCCCCAGTGGGCTAATAGATAAGCAGAGAGAGTAGAGACTGGTGAAGAGTGAGAGGAAAAAGATTTTGGCGAAATGGACCAAAACCCAAGTGTGAACAACCCTGGGCACTTATCCCATGAGCCAAGGGAACCCTCTGGAGGGCTCTGAGTAGAGTGCTCCTCAAAGATGACTTTGCCTGCGGTGCAAGGAGTACTGAGGGTCAGGAGTGCACGCAGGAAGGCTAATTAGAGGGCCATTCAAGTTATCTAGGCCAAAGAAGAAAATGGTACCCAGTTTAGTGATGGCAGGTAGGGAGGAAGAGAAGGTAAAAGATTTGAGAGCTGCTAAAATAGGAATTTTTCAATTTTTTGGAAGTAAATATATGAGAGGAATAAAATTTGTCAGAACTTTTACGTATTGTGTGTATAATTTGGGCAGAAACTTCACTTGCTTGCCTAGTATTTACTACTGTTTGTAATTTTCTTTAGATGAGAAGAATTTCTAATACACTTAAAAAATTTATTATAAGTACTTAAAAACCATTTTTAATATACTATATCATGTTGAAGTTTTCATTTTCACCATGAAGGTAAAAATGTACGATCCTTTGAGCCAGCAAGATCAGAATCTAATCAGATTTTGCCACTTACTAGCAAGGTGACTTTGGGCAAGTCACCGAATGGTGCCAGGTTTTTTGTTTTTTGTGTTTTCTTTTTTCTTTTTTTTTTTTTTTTTTTTTTACTTGAACCTGGGAGGCAGAGGTTGTAGTGGGCTGAGATCATAACACTGCACTCCAGACTAAGTGACAGAGCAAGACTCTGTCTCAAAAAAAAAAGTGGCAGTGATAGAGAGGAAAAAGCGTATTTTCTAACTTGGTTTTTTTTTAGAAAGAAGGAGAAAGAGAGAGGAAGTTTTTTTTTTTTTTTTTTTTTAAGAGAAAGAAAGAAGTAGAACAAAAGAGTAAAAAGAAAGAAAGAGAAGGAGGGAGAGAGAACGAGAATCTTGCTCTATTGCTCAGGATTTCATTTAAATCTGTGAAATGCTTATGCAATTACTAAAAAGTGATTTATTTCCTATTATGTGATCACTTTTAGAATAGGTATGATATAATATTGAAAAAAATATATGTTTTGTGGATATGGGGTGTAGGTTCTGTAAATATTTATTAAATTTGCTTGTTCCAGGTCTGAGTTCAAATCTGTTTTTTTTTTTTTTTCCTTTCCATTAGGTTGGTAGATCTACCTCCATCCCTTTATGTTAAGTCTTTGTGTGTCCTTGCCTATAAGAAAGGTCTGAATACAGCGTACCAATGGGTTTTAACTTTTTATTCAGTTTGTCTAACTGTATGTTTTGATTGGGGCATTTAATCCCTTTAAGTTTAGGCTTAATATTGATATATGTGAATTCAATACTGTTATTTAAGGCTAACTAGTTTTTGCCCGTTAGTTGATGTAAATTGTTCATTGTTGTAATATTCTTCACTTTTTGATAAGTTTTTAGAATAACTAATGCTGGTTGTTCGTTTCTGTGTATAGTGCTTCTTTCAGAAGTTGTTGCAAAACAGGCCTGGTGGTAATGAAGTCTCTGAGTTCTTGCTTGTTCGCAAAAAATTTTATTTTTCCTTGGCTTGTAAAACTTAGTTTGGCTGGATATGTGATTCTGGGTTGAAAGTTTTTTTCTTTAAGGATGTTAAATATTAACCCCCAC
>PVKP010012132.1:0-13583 GCA_004027715.1 Plecturocebus donacophilus | reverse complement strand
ATGCCTTGCTAGTTTAGGAAAATTTTCTTGGATAATATCCTGAAAAATATTTTCCAACTTGGATTCATTCTGTCTGTCACTTTCAGGTATACCTATTAAGCGTAAATTAGGTCTTTTCACATAGTCCCATATATCTTGGAGATTTTGCTCATTCCTTTTTACCCTTTTCTCTCTGATCTTATCTTCTCGTTTCATTTCATTAAGTTGGTCTTCAACCTCTAATATCCTTTCTTCTACTTGTTCAATTCGACTGGTAAAACTTGTGCATACTTCACAGATTTCTCGTATTGTGTTTTTCAGCTCCATTAATTCGTTTATGTTCTTCTCTAAATTGTCCATTCTCGTTAGCATTTCGTCAAACCTTTTTTCAAAATTATTAGTTTCTTTGCATTGGTTTAGAATATATTCTTTTAGCTCACAGAAGTTTCTTATTATCCACCTTCTGAAGCCTAATTCTGATGATCCTTCACACTCGTTTTCCATCAAGCCTTGTTCCATTACTGATGAAGGACTAGCGTCCTCTGTAGAAGGAGAGACTTTCCGATTTTGAGTGTTTTCAGTTTTTTTACGGTGGCCTCTTGACATCTTTATGGTTTTATCCATCTGTCGTCTTTGTAATTACCCACTTTCAAATTAGGTCTCTGAGTGGACGTCGAGCTTGTTAATTCCCAGCTCCGGAATCTATGTACTTTTCACTGTGCGACTCGCAACGCTAGCTAAGACAGCAGCGTTGAAATTCATGGTGCTTTTCTGCCCGGGGGTCTCCGGTCTGGCTTCTCAGTCCGTTTTTCAATCAGCTGGATGGACTGCTCTGACTTCACAGAGCTCCAAACATCATCCAAAAGGAGACTCAGTCCCGTTTACTCCTCACCAAGGGCCGCCGAGCCGAGGCGCCGGCAAAAAAGCCATGCCAGCTGAAAGGGTCATGCTGGCGACCTGTGGGGCTCCTCCACTGGGAATATCCTGGTCTGTGGGCAGCAAAAATTTATCAGTAAGTGTGGCGTCCACTGGCTCTCTGCGCTTTTACTGGGAGCTGCAATCCTGAGCTGCTAGTGATCGGCCATCTTGGATCTCTTGTGTGTTTTTTTTAATAAATCTGTAGATAGAGTTAATGTTATCTATATTTTGTGTGTGTGGCAGTTGTTATTTTTTTCAAGAATGGAATAAGATCACAGCTGTAATGTGTCAGATGCAGTGCCTGGTACAAAAGGGTAAGTTTTAAAAAAAAGTTATCTATTATTTGTAGTGTTTACAGATCACTAATCCAGAACCTTGCTTAAATCACCATGCCAAAGCAATCGTTTCTTTAAACCACGGTTTAATCTTGTTTCTCACTTTTTGCATCTGTTGGTCCTACATGGCTCACCTGTTCTCATCTCGCCTTGCACTGACAATTCCAAAATCAGATTTTCCACTCCCCACTTCCTCTGGTTATCACTGAGGTGCTCGATCCCTGCTACCTCAGCAAACCCGAAAAGCCTGCTCATCTTCTGCCTCTGCCTCCCTCTCTTGGCCTCTCCAGAATTACTGCCATTTTTGTGCTTCTGCTGCTGTGACACCTAAGACACCTTGGCAGCCCAACTGTGCTGCTGTCGTTGGTGGGAGTTCGGGTGCCCTGGTCTTATGTGAGTTGTTCTGGGCCACACGCACCACCCAGCAGCTTCAGGTGCTGGACTTTCCCAAGCTTGCTCTGCGTGTCCTTCCAGAAGTGATTCCTTTTCATTCACTCCCTTGGCAGTAAATTTGCAAACATTTTAACTGTATTAACTTTATCCATTAGTTGAGTCATGCTCGAATGCACGGTAGTACATAGCCAGTATAATTGAGATTTTGGATCCAGTTTTTCAGAAAATAGTATCCATGCCCACAGAAGATGCCAGTGGAGAGTTGTCAGCCCTAGAGAGCGAGGCATTGTGACAAAGTAGAACTAGACATCCTGTGAGTTTCTATCCAGGAAAACTCTCAAGAGTGCTTCAAAGCAGTGACTTTTAAACTTTTACTAAGACAATATAGTTTTTCAAATAAAATATTATAAAGAAAATACATAAAACAGATGGAAGAGGAATGATTTTGATTAAGTGGCAAAGAGGCAAGGTGACCCAATCAGTCCCTAGCCCCCCAAATAACCCCAGAGTTACTGCCAAGGAATCAAATGGCCCAAGAACACCTAAAACTGTCACTCTAGAGATATAGCAGTCTCCCTAAAAGGCACTGAAGCATGAGCCTAACCAGAGGCAGAAGACAGCCAGGTGTACTGCAGGATGGGATACAGGGAAGGTGGAGCTCAGCCTCCTCAGCCTTTGTCTCCAGGAGCATCTCACAGGCAAAGAGCCTTTCTGTCCCGTCTCCCTTCCAAACTCATGTCACCCTGATAATTGTGATACCAGAGGATCAGAGACAGAGGAGTCTGCATTGTTTGAATTCTCTGATTACAAGCAACAGAAATAGACTCTGACTACCTCAACCTCAAAAGGAGGTTATTGGAGAAATACAAGTGGCTCACAGAATTGGAAGCTACCTGAAAACTCAAGCTTAGAGGGGCAATTAGGGAAGTTCCAGTGGCCTAGATAGTAAGAGATGATAGAATCACCTGGGAGTCATCTCTGAGATGAATCAGGTCCTATGTGGAAGAAGTGATGCCCCATAATCAAACCTCAAAGGTTCTTAGGTGACCAAACACCAACTTTCCACTGTAGGTTGCCCTGGTATTTGGGGGAGGGAAATTACTGGACTTACTGCTAACATGATCACAATAAAACCCAGCTTCTGGTCCCCAGTTCATTTTTGTCTGCCCTCATGCATCAGCTGTGATCTTACTCCATACAACACCCCCAAATAATTAGAAGACTTGGTCCTTTAATAGGTCCATAATTCTGGTATGCCAGATGTTCACCAATGATGCGATATATGGTAAGACCAGTATATTCATAAAATAGTCCTTTTAGCCTGAAGCCATGGAGAATTGCACGTCAGTAAAACAGGCATTCAGTAAACTCTAGAATGGCTAAGTTGTCAGAAGACAAGTGACAGATCAAGTCTACTGCAGTTCACCCACTGGGATGATTTCCTTCAACCGTTATTCTTTAGGGCCACCCTGATTGTGGTCACCACGTGAAAACAGTCCACTTTTGGCTCCCTCAGCATCTCTAGTGAAGCCATCTCAGGAGCAAGCCTGAATTTGTTTTGTTTTGTTTTGTTCTGTTTTGCTTGTTTTTTCATGCATCAGGTGATTAGAACCTGACGAAAGTTAGGTCCTGGCAGAGAGAGATGGATGAAAGTTAACTGAGAAGCATCTGAGCCACTTGTTCTTGCATTTTGGTGCCTTCTGGACCTGCTCAGGCCTAGTCCCATATGTACCCATATGCACTCTTTCCTTCATCCAGTGGATTGCTACAGCATTCACTGAATCCAATAATTCAGTGAATGGTGGTGATTCTGACACTTCCCACTTCATAATGGATGGTTTGTCCACAGTCACTTCATATCCCGAGATCAGATGCTCTGGCCCTGCTAAGGCCCAGTAGCCTGCCAGGAGCTTCTCTTCAAATAGGGAATACCTATGTGCCACAGAAGGCACAGCTTCATTCCAGGACTCCAGTGGTCTACACTGCAACTCACTTATTGGGCTTATAACAACCACCACCCCACTTTCTTTTCCACCACAAGCTTTGGATCTGCAGGGTCAGACAGCCTGAAGGGTAGTGCAGCCTGCCCTGTGAACACGCTGCAGAGCCCACTCTAGTTCTGGGCTTCACTCCAATCTGGCAGCCTTGCAGGTCACTCAGCACATAGGTCAAGGCAGTGTTCAGTACAGTGTAAATGGCTTTCAAATTCCAAAGAGAACAACACAGCTTTTTACCTCTTTGATGGTGGTAGGAGGTATAAGAGATACAACAATTTTTTATTGGGAAGAGATCACAGCATGCCCTAGACTAGTGACCCCCTTAAAATGTCATCAATGTGGCAGACTCCTAGCTGTTCACAGGCTTTATCTTCCACTATCTGATACAAACGTGTCTTACGAAGGCATCCAGAGTACTGGTCATTTTCTCCCCACAAGTGGAATTAACATTATGACTCATATAAGGGTCTAGTGTATCATTCCATGGGTTGCCAAGGTGATCAAAGCCCCTGCTTACTTTTTTGTGACAGAGGGCAGGAGAGTTAATATAGCCCTGGGATAAAGGGCTGTCATGGTGAATACATGACTCCATGCATTTGTCAAAACATATAAAAGTGGACACCACAAAGACTGAATTTTACCGTAAATTTTTCTAAAATCAGCTACAACGTTCGGGGAACCAAAAATGGAATACACACAGGAAAAAAAGTAAATATACCTAACTTTATTGTAAATAAATAGTATAACCACACTGGAGGGGATGGGGAAGAAAAGAACTAACCTAGATCACTCCCAAAATATTGTGTTAAGATTAAGGACAAAAAACTGTCCATAAATACAGTGCTCTAGTTAGTACATTGGTTTTTCACATGGGAATGGGTCACCTCTCTGAAACCATCTTATGTGTGGTGAACAAATATGTAAATATAGCACCAAAAAAGGGAGCCAGGTGTTTTGCTGTCAGAGAAATTACTTACAAATATGAAAAGGTGGCAGCTAGAATCATCTTTGGACTATTCAATTGGAATTGGAGGCATCGGTATGAACATGTCGATTTTTAATGGATAGATAAGTATAGAAGGACAATCGTGCTGATGAAGATCAGTAAAATAAATATAGATGCAAGTCTGCGTGTGAATGTGTGCACATGCGTACATTTTCTAACTCTGAATTGAATGGAAAGAGACTAGAAGCAGTGACACCACTGGGCCAGTGAGCATATCTAGCACTCAGATCTTGAGTTCTAAATACTATTCTCCAACAAAACAAACCAGGAATCCAAGGGGAAGTGGTTGATTCCAGGACTAGTTGATGAGCCTAGAGCTGATAAGATGACAGAAAATAAGAAACTGCTCAAAAAGGGACGGGGAAGGTCCAAAGGGCACAGACACGAACCAGAAAGAACCCCCAAGGGATGAAACTGGAACAATTTGAGCAAACATTAAGAGTAATAGCAATAATCATATCCATTGGTTTCTACTGATACAAATAATTTAATAAATACATAAATAAATAAATAAGCTGGGAACCACTCTTAAAGAATGCCCATTGGTAAATCTGTAAGGAATGAAGGAAATATATAATCACCATTAAAACAAAAATATGTGTTGCAGGAAGGATCCACTGATGAGTGCTGAAACTAGTATTTCAAAGTTTGAAGAGAAACAAGCTTTTTGCATTGTCTAAAAATATCAGTCAGAGTTCTGAAACTGGACTCTAATTGCAAGAGGATCAAGCTGTGAACATTGCATGGTGTGGCCCACTGTGGTGCTGAGTCCTTTGGAAGCCCAGGCAAGTCTGCCACTGCCCCGACACCAGCACCTATTCCTCCAAAAATAGGAAAACAATTTTCCCCAGTTGCCACCACTGTAGCCCTGGCAGGGAAAAGCACAATCCTAACTCCTACTCTCATGGCTTTTCATGGAGATGCTAAGTTCCAGGTCTTTGACAAGCAGCATTTTTGGTTTCGAGGCTGGCAGAGAAGCAGTGTGGAGGGACCCCCTTCCTGCAAGCCAGTAGACCCATTCTTAGAGTCTCCACAAGATTTCTGACCTCGTAGCTTGTTTGCCCGTGCCTTCCTCCCAGAGATGGCCAACCACTTAAAAACTGCAGTGTGGCTGATGGACAGAGGAAGAAGTTGGCAGCCTACCGCACCCATGGAGTTGGCTCCTTCATGCAGAAGGTAAAAGGAAATACCTTGCCTCCTATGCTCAGTGCTGGTAAGTTATCAGAAGGAAGCTGCAGGATGAACTGCCTAAGGAATTCCTACTCTAGGAGGAAGGGAAGCATCCTTCTGTAGAAATTGAGCATCTGGCCTTTCAGGTCACCCACACCCCACCTGGTACATAGAACGGCTCTGCTGCCTGTGCTGGTGGCCCGGAACGCTGTCTATGTGCCATAGTTTCCCAGATTATAGGACTATAGTTCAGGGAGGGAGCAGGACGTATGAGACCAACGCAGCCCAGCATCCCAGAGGCTATAATAACCTAGAGTTTTACAAAGATGTCAACACCCCTAAGACCAGGAAGATGAACGTGAACCTCTCCCATCCAAGCACAAAATGATATAGCGAGGACTTGGTCTTCCCTTTCTGCTCACAGCAGTGTAAGGAGGGTGGTCAGGGGATGGAGAATCAGAGGCACATGATATGACATCACTGGAACTACCAAGAGAGCACATCTCACTGACCACACCCAGTCATCCCCATTCACATTTTCTCATGCCTTACCACCTCCTCCTAATTGTATGCCTCTAGTTTGATAACTGTTTTTCCTCCTTCATTCAGCTCCTCTTCTGCACCATCGCTCCCACACTTCATTCTCTTCTCCATGCATCAAGATAATAGATAGGGCTTCCCCACACAAGCATGCTTTTTTATGTCTGTTGGTCAAACCTACTTCTTGCCCAGTATTGTCCCATCAGGAGAAAAGAAGCAGATGACAAAAAAGTATGGTATGCCAGATACTTAGGTCTGAGAAAAGTTTCCAAAGGAAGGAATAGCCACAGAGTCAAATATAGAGGAGAGTTCTGATAAGATGAAGATGGAGAAGACCATGAACTTCCCTACGTGGGTCTTCCATAGTCTTGAAAGGAACAGTTTGGTGGAGTGAATCTAGCGTTCGTTGTTTTGAGAAGTGAACGGCTAACAAGGCAATGAGGATATCAAGTGTAAAAAGTGACTGTCAAGGCCGATGTGCAGTGGTTCATGCCTGTAATCTCAGCACTTCGGGAAGCCAAGAAGGAGGAAACACAAGGTCAGGAGTTCAAGACCAGCTTGGCCAATGTGGTGAAACCCTGTCTCTACTAAAAAATAAAATAAAATATTACAAAAATTAGCTGAGCATGGTGGCATGTGCCTGTAGTACCAACTACTTGGGAAGCTGAGGCAGGAGAATCACTTGAACCGGGGAGGCAGGGGTTGCAGTGAGCCGAGATTGCACCACTGCACTCCAGCATGGGTGACAGACAGAGACTCTGCTAAAAAAAAAAAATTGACTGTCAAATAACTGAAGGTAAAATTGATGCTAAAAGAAGACTCCCATCTTACTTCCCTCCTCAAGAGCTGGGCAGGTTAACTGCTGGTTCTGCAGGAAACCAGTGTGAACTAGAGTGAGGGGTCATCTGTCTAAACATTTTCATCAGGATGAGGGTTTCTGCTTAATTTTCCACCTGTTTTCTGCTACTTCTCCATAAGAGTTACTTTTTATATAACTTTTTCTTACATGCCTGGAACAAAGCCACGCCCAACAGGAGTGATGGTCCCAGGGGTTGGGGACTGTGTTGGGTAAGATTCACTAATGGAAGGAAAGGCCTCAAAATGAATGGATCAAGAATAATTATGCAGGAAGCAGATCTGGAAAGACACAGGGAATCTTCAAGATTTGGGCATCAGTTTTCAAGTGAAGAGCCGGAAGCTTAAGATCGGGATGAAACATCGCATGCAGCAGGACTCTGAGTAATGCAGCAGAAGTCAAGGCAATAGCTTGTAATAACGTTCCTGCTCACAACTCACTTCCATAAGCTGCCATGAGTGTGTACTGTGGGTGAATTGGTAATGTTG
The DNA here is from genome assembly GCA_004027715.1 of Plecturocebus donacophilus. NCBI lineage: Eukaryota > Metazoa > Chordata > Mammalia > Primates > Pitheciidae > Plecturocebus > Plecturocebus donacophilus. The sequence goes on along the minus strand of PVKP010012132.1, from coordinate 5,901 downwards.
TACAGATAATTTATAACACTCCCCACCACTACCCTCCAAAAAGATGGAGGAACTATGTGGGAACCCTCCCTACCTAAAAGATGGGTAGCTATGTGGGAACTCAGAGTTTAGCAAAAAGTCCCGATGAGATAAGGCCCCTACCAAGCAAGTAGTCAAGGATGGATGAGAGAGTTCAGGAGGGGTTCTATCTTCTTAGCAAGAAAGCTTGTTATATAACAGGCAAGCTCAGCTCTAAAAGTAGCTACCTAGAAGGCTAAGTATGAGTTTCTGCAATGTAAGAAGCCTGAGTGAAAGAGTGTACAAGTATTTTTCATAGCAAGAGGAACCCAGCAATTCTTCCACCATTCACTTAGTGTCTTGGGTTCAGTTGCTTCAAATTGGCCTGGATGCAGCAATAGAGCCAGAAGGCAGAAGATTGTAGAATTGCACATATTTGGCTCCAAAGGGCACTCAGCAGAAAAGCTTTTAGCAGAAATGGATCGACCAATACATGCAGGGCAATGGCTCCAGCATGGTCCTGGTGACCTTGGCATCACCACATAGGCTGTGTAGGCAAGGCTTCAGAGTTGACATGAGGCTTGGCAGAGCATCCTGTGATTCTACCAGAGCACAAGTCTGGGAGGCTGGGGAGGAGCTGCTACCAAACCATTCCTGACTCATGACACAGCCTCCAATTGCCTCCCTGGTTCTGATGAAGTTTGAGGCTCTCTGCCTCTGCCTCCTGCCCCACTCCATTCCCAAACCCTACCTTTAGGGAACAGATGCAGCCTATAAACACTTAGCTGCAGCATGGAATAAGGCCCTCAGCAGCAAGGCGCCAATGACTCTCTGACGCTTTTGTGTCATCCTGTGAAATCAGAAAGGTGACTAGTCTTTGCTACTCTGGCTTTTGTTTTCTGTCTAGGTAAGCAGTAAACTATCTGAACCTAACAATGTCTCATTGTTTCTTTACCAGCTAATCTATCAGCATTGTCTTGACAATATGTTGAGGGAAGGATGAGGTTGCCTCTCCATTTAAGTGGTCACCCTGATGCCTGCTGTAACTGGGTATAAGAAAAGGATTGCTGACTCCCTGAAACGCCAGAGGACTTGTTTCCAATTCTAGAAACCTAGAGGCCTCTAGATTCTCCAGGTACTTGCAGTCTTCAAAGAGGAGACAGAATGGTGCTTCTCACTGAGCTAGAGATCTTTGAAAAAGAAAATGTTATGCTCAGGACTTTCAACTCTCAGCTCAAGCAAGTAAAGAGACTCAGTGTTCTCTGGTAGACTTAAGAGAAATACTTATTTGTATGTGTCCATATGACAGACAGAGCTGAAATTTAGTGTAAAATCTAATCCATTTGCAGAATTCCAACCAAACTGGTAGCACAGAAGTGGTACATTTCCTGTATCAAGGAAAAGGCACTTTTTAATATTTGAAAGAAGTTGGGCACGAAGACTTGGACTGGGGCTACTGGATAGACTTAGATTTATGTGGGTCCTTGAACTCCCAAATGACCTTGAGTTTTTCTTGTCAGGAGAATGGGATCTCTTTTCAGGTCTGAGAAGATTATCCTTCTCTTATTTAAAGAATCTGTGATCACTGGCTTGTGGTGGTTCTTGAAACACCCATGCTCCTCAGGGGCCATCCTCATTACCTCTCATTGCCTTCAGGCCTATGACTCATAACCAGCATAGCCCAAGGATAATTGCAAGGTCTTCAGTAGAAGAAAGTGACTTATGTACCAAAATCATTGCAATAATTTGTATTGGCAGAGCACCAAGGAACATGAAGATTTTAAGGGTATCAGAACAAGGATGAAATGTGACTGGATCAGGCTGACCTTGCCAATATGGGAACACTTTTACAAGATTTGGAGTTTAATGTTCTAGCTTTCACAGCTGGAATGGCTTTACTAGTTGGCTTTGTTCATTGACTGAAACTTGGATTTAATGGCGACCTACATTCAATGAGGTCAGAATGTCAGAACTTCTGGAGCTTAGTGTGAAGGGATCCAAATGCTTAGAGAGATGAGGGTAAAGAAGTAGGTGTTATTATGTAGAACCCATCCATCTTGACCATCTCCTCTTGGACTCGAAGGACACTCAACAAGGAATTGGGTATCAGCACCCTTGAAGCCTCTGTCACAGCATTCTCTGCAAGAGAGGATGAAAAGAGAGCCCTCTATTGACATAGTAGACACCCTGACCTGATTTCTATAGGAATGAGAGAATCCCAGAGTGACTGAGGCCAAATAGCAGCACTAAACCTTCAAGATCAAGGATAGTGGTTACCATAACCATTGCCATAATAAGCTGTAGGAGCAGGGTGGTGATATGTTTTATATGGTAGGGAATTAACAATTATGGCTAAGTTACCAAGTGTTTCCTATGGATAAAATACACAGGATCTGTAACTAGAAAAATTCTGCAGCCAGTGAGAAAAATATGACTGAGTTATCCAATGGGAAGTCCTGGCCTCACCCAGTTCTAAAACAGAAGCCCTTTAATTGAAGAGGAGGTGTTATAATGTGAGAAGGACCCTACATCATAGCCACAATTATGTCCTGTAATTTTCTATCGAGACTTCCTCTCTGCAATCAACATCATTCTAGAGGTTCTAGCCAGTGTAATAGGACAGGTAAAAGAAACAAAAGGCATCTCGTCAAAAAGAAAGATACAAAAACATCTTTAGTTTTCCACTTTATTCACAGGTGATGTGGTGGCCTACATAGAACATTGCAAATAATTCTGATTACTAAGAAGGGTGCATCTGTAAACAAACATTGCACATGCATACATAAAATAGTATTCAATGCTTAAAAAGAATCAAGCTGTTAAGCCATGGAAAAACATGGAGGAAGCTTAAATGCATATTGGTAGGTAAAAGAAGCCAGCCTGAAAATACTAAATACTGTATTAATCCAATTATATGGCTGCATCAGTCAGGGTTCTCCAGAGAAAGAGAATCAACAGGATGGATAGCTAGAGGTGTGTGTGTGTGTGTGTGTGTGTGTGTGTGTGTGTGTGTGTGTGTGTGTGTAAATGTACATATATGAGAAAGAGAGACAAAGACAGACCAAGAGAGACAGATATTAATTATAATGAATTGGCTTATGCAATCATGGCTGCTAAGTGCCAAGATCTCCGGTTGACAAGCTAGAGACACAGGAGAATGGATGGTGTCAGTTCCAGTCCAAGAGCTGGCAAGATCTGAAAACAAAGCTGAGGTTTCGTTTTGAGTCTGAAAAGACAAATTTGATATACCAGTCCAGAAGTCAGGCAGGAGGAGTTACCTATTTCTCTACTTTTTTGTTCTTATTCAAGTCTTCACTTGATAGCATAAAGAGCACTCACAATTGGGAAGCATTGTGTATTACTAAGTCTATCAATTCAAATATTATTCTCATCTGGAAACACCCTCGCAAATTCAACAAAATAATGCTTGTCCAAAAGTGATCCAATCAAGTTGACACAAAATGAACCATCACAGGTCCACTGTTGTCAACTTGGCACCTCTAGACATCTTCCTAAATCGTACTTAATCTCAAAATAAAGACAATAACAAGATCATAATTCTGCCTGACATAATACAATTATCCCGCATACAACTAAAATCAGTCTAACCTCTTCCCCAGAGGAGGAGGCTAAGTCCTTGAGTGATGTTTACTTATCTCCTTGATATCTCATATGATTCATAATTAATAATGGTTAAATACTGTGATATAAAGTCAATACAATTTATGTTACATGATAACAGAATAAGAGAGTAAAGAAAACCAAGATATTTGTTATATACACACAGAGAGAAACATATACACACAGAGAGAAAATAAGGAAATACTCATGACAGTTTCAGTCTTTGTTTCTGTAACTGGTCATATAGTCACAGCTGATATTTATAAACACCTTCTTCTACTAACTGTTCTGCATTCCCTTTGCTTTCAGCAAGCACCTCAGCTGCTCATGGTTCTTTGTCGGGTAGGATAATATAAACTTTCTTTTCTGAGGGGTCTGGGCCTCGTAGACCTGCCTAGATTGGATTGTTGTAGTTTTCTATTGACTTTAATCTTGGGGCATGGGAATACTAAGAGATGCCCTAACAGATGTCCTGTATTCCAACATACTCTTCCTTAACCTCTGTTGCAGAGGAGTCTAATTTCCCCATAGCATTCAGGATCAATCACCCCAGCCAGCACAGTACCTCCCTTCTTTGCCTACTGATTCAGAGACACCAGAAGCCCAAAATGGTAGGGCAGCTGTCCTAACTTCCAGTTTAATGGATTCATTGTTGTGACTCCTGGTGGAAGCATAGTCCTTTTGGAGCTAAGATCTCTGGGCTAGCAAAGAATAAGGTCATGGGAATAGGAAGGAAAAATTTTGCTGGTGAAGTTGTGAGGGATAATAGTGAGTCACACCATCCCATTTCCACTGTTTGATTCCTGGACCCATGAATTCCAGCTGTGGAAGAAACAGCACCATATATTGGTAATAAATTCAGAGCATATAAAGCCTTCTGAAGAACCTTCCCACAGCCCCATGACATATTGTCACCTAGCTGGTGTTGTAAATTAAGTCTTCAAAATGCCATTCTACCATCTCTATCCAGGCTGCTGTTCATTCTACCATAATATCAAGCCAGCTTCTTCAGGGTGGTGGGGAGCATTGTAAGACCAGTGAATTTCATAAGCATGGTCCCATTTCTGTACTTCATTTCTGTGAAGTAAGTTTCCTAATCAAAAGCAGTGCTGTGTGGAATATCATCATTGGGGGTAAAGCATTGTGTAAGACCACAGATGGTAGTTTTGGCAGAAGGATTGCATGCAGAAAAAACAAATCCAGATCCGTAGTAATTATCTATTCCAGTAAGAGCAAAATTCTGTCCCTTACATGATGGAATATAAGCAACCTGCCACCAGGCAGCTGCCGTTCATCCTGGGGAATGGAGCCACGTGAGGAACTCAATGTCAGTCCCTGCTGCTGAAAGGGTGGGCACTCAGCAGTGGCCATAGCAAGGTCAGCCTTGGTGAGCAGAAGTCCATGTCACTGAGACCATGGATCCCCTTTATTCCTGCCAGTTTGTTCATGAGCCCATTTGGTGATGGCAAGAGTGGTTGGGGGAAGAAGCTGACTAGCATCTACAGAATGGGCCATCGTACCCACTTGATTATTAAAATTCTCCCACACTAAGTTTACCCTTTGGTGAGCATTCATATGGAACACAAATATCTTCTGGTCAGTTCAGAGAGTTCTATGCATACCAGGTTTCCCAAATTTTCTTTTCCTCAATTTTTCAATCAATCTTCCTACTAAGCCCTTAACCACACAGCCAAACAATTGGCTGTAGCCCATTAATGGATATATAATTGCACATCTGGCCATTTCTCCTTCCAAGCAAAGTGATTGGCCAGTGCACTGCTCATAGTTCTGCCCACTAGAAGGATTTTCCTTCACCATTGTCCTTTAAGAGTTCTCCAGAAAGGAGTGATAGTCCTGGACATTTCCACTTACAGATGTAGAACCACCTGTAAACCAGCCTGCAGTCTTCTCTTCATCTGTCAACTGAGTGCAGAAAACCCCATGAGGCTATAGGTGTTGGCTAGGAAACAGAAGACAGTGAAATAAAAGAGGGACCATGAACATTTGGAACATTTCTTTATTAGAGTTAGTTATGCCTTCAGAGCCTTCTCAGGTCTGGTGCTGTGTACAACACTTCCATTTGATGACTGCTTCTGTGAACACTCAAATTTGTGGCTTGGTGGCTCAGACAACACCCAATTCATGATGGGCAGCTCAGGTTTTATGGTAATTTGGTGGCCCGTGATTAAGCATTTAGTCTTTACAAAGGTCTAGTGGCAGGTAAAGAACTATTTCTTTTTTTTTTTTTTTTTTTTTTTTTTTTTTTTTTTTTTTTTTTTTTTT
>PVKP010012131.1:0-59245 GCA_004027715.1 Plecturocebus donacophilus | reverse complement strand
GTCTGTAGAGTAGCAGTATCTATATGGACCAACAAATCCATTTCACCAATTAACAAAAGCCAATGTGGCCCATTGTTCTCTGTGGCAAGTCTCCTTTAAGAGCTGGCATGCACCTGTACTCCTAGCTGCTTGGGAGGTTTGAGGTCTCCTTTAGCCCAGGTGTTCCAGGGTACAGTGAGCTATAATTTGCCACTGTGCTGCAACCTGGAGGACAAAAATCCTGTCTCTACAAAAAAAAAAAAAAAAAAAAGACGAGAAGGAAGTTTAAGCTACTTCTGAGTGGCATTCTTCCCCCATCCTGAGAGTAAATGATTCCGTGGTGAAAGACAAGAAAAGAACGTCTCCAATGGGATGAGACCACCCTTGATTTTACATACCAAAATTGCCAGGTGGGTGAGAATTGCACTCATTTCTAATCTCTTGAGGCTTCAGCATTGCAAGACTAGATGGTCGAAAACCTCAGTAGCTCTCCAGACAAAGCTGGCTGGGGGGGTTCAGAATGCTTGCCCACCATGTCTGAAAAGCATCCAGAGATCATAATGCTTTGACTTCTGATACAACATTTTGGGGTGCTTACGTAGTTTTACATGCTTTAAGAAATAAAAAGTCTAAATAGAATTCTAAATGCAAAACCTCTCTCTGTATTACTGAGGATTCTCAGAAGGAACACTACATTTGTTAACCATGGTAACAACATATATAATCAAAGTTTTGCATTGTTTTGAGCTTGGTTATAGCAATGTGCTGCATCCATCCACACACACAGAGAAAGAGAAGTGCTTGAACACCAAGACAGGTACCCTGTGGTTTCTGGGATCAAGACCAGGAACAGCCGCCTCCAGCCCTCCCTGGGCTCTGCTTTCTCCCTTCCCCTCCTTGTTGGTTGAGCATTGCTGGTGTGACCTCCGTCCCCATGACCTATGCTTCAGTGTCCCAGGAGGCCCAGAAGGCTCAGTGTCACCAGCCCTGTCTCAAGTACCAGAGTGACAAGACTGCTCTCTTACTGAGCCAGACGACCTGCCTGGATCTTTTTTTTTTGAGATGGAATCTCACTCTGTCACCCAGGCTGGAGTGCAATGGCAAGGTCTCGGCTCACTGCAACCTCCACCTCCTGCGTTCAAGTGATTTTCCTGCCTCAGCCTGCTAAGTAGTTGGGATTACAGGCTCCCACTACCACGACCTGGCTAGTTTTTGTATTTTTAGTAGAGATGGGGTTTCACCATGCTGGCCAGGCTGGTCTCGAACTCCTGACCTTATGATCCACCCTTCTTGGCCTCCCAAAGTGCTGGGAGCCCACCTGCCTGGATCTTGATGTGCTTAGTCTCCTTTCATTCTCACCACAGCCCAGGATATAGGAGGACCCATTTCACAGAAGGGAACAGAGAAGCTTCAAATTAGGTTGAGACTTTGCTTACACTCCCAAAGCTAGCCAGCACCGGGGCTGGGCTTCAACCCTTCTTCTGCCTCAGCTGCACGCACCATCCTTACTACACGGACGGCAGCCCCTTGCTTGCTGTTGCATTTGCATTAACTCTCTGAACCCAAGCTTATAAATAACCAAGCAACATGTTCTGTACTATACATTTGTTATTCCCAAAGACACAGCTTGATTCCAAATAAAATGACTAAGTTTATTTTTTGTTCGCCTTCCAGCACATCTTGGACTTCAAGAGAGATGACGTCTTTCAAGCACTTTTATGTAAATTCTATGTTGTGGCAAGGCTTTCTTGCCATGTCTTCAGCATCCTAAACTTGCACATAATAACATTTTTTTCGTTCTCCATCAGATATCATTGGTATTGCTAATCTACAGTGCCAGGTTGGCCATAGTGATTTTTATCCACTCATTTCCACATTCCCAGAAAGAGTATTCAACTTAGTATCTTATTCAGGTGTCAGGGGGTACTAATCTTTACTTCATCTAAAAGTAAATGAGGAATTCAGTAGTTCCTCTGCCCACTTCAATCACTTATAGACATATATAATGAAAATACATTCTTTTTACTTAAAAAAGATGACCTGAGATCAAGAGTTTGAGACCAGCCTGGGCAACATGGGGAAACCCCATCTCTACTTCAGAAAATTGGAGGCGAGGGGCTACTGGCCTCAATGAAGTAGTAAAACAAGGTCTAGGCTGGGCACAGTGGCTTACGCCCGTAATCTCAGCACTTTGGGAGGTCAAGACAGGTGGATCATCTGAGGTTAGGAGTTCGAGACCAGCCTGGCCAACATGATGAAACCACATCGCTACTAAAAATATAAAAACTAGCTGGGCATGGTGGTGGGCACCTGAAATCCCAACTATTCAGGAGGCTGAGGCACAAGAATCGCTTGAACCTGGGAGGTGGGTGTTGCAGTGAGCCAATATCATCTCACTGGACCGCAGCCTGGGCAACAAAAGCAAGGCTCTATCTCAATCAATCAATACAATAAAAAAGACACCATCATTGGGTACTTTAACCACTTTAATTAATTATTTATTTATTTAAAGACGGTTTCGCTCTGCCACCCAGGCTGGAGTGCAGTGGTACGATCACGCCTCACTGTAACCTCTGCCTCCCAGGTTCAAGTGATTCTCCTGCCTTAGCCTCCTGAGTAGCTGGGATTACAGGTGTGCACCACCATACCTGGCTATTTTTTGTATATTTAGTAGAGACGGTGTTTGATCACATTGGCCAGGCTGGTTTCAAACTCCTGACTTCAGGTAATCTGTCCTTCTCGGCCTCCCAAAATGCTGGGATTACAGGTGTGAGCCGCCATTCCCGGCCTAACCACTTTTTAAAATATATTTAAGTGCCCCCAAAAATCACTGCTTTCTAAACTATTTCAAAAACTGAAGGGTACTATTTCTATAATAATAAATTGTTAGAGTATAATATTCACAGTGGTAATTCAGGTAATGAGGATATTTTATAAGGCAGAACTAATTATTTTTTTATTTTTTAAATTTAATTTAATTTTATTTTTGCGACAGAGTCTCACTCTATTTCCCAGGCAGTGGCGTGATCTCGGCTCACTACAACCTCCGCCGCCCGGGTTCAAGAGATTCTCCTGCCTCAGCCTCCTGAGTAACTGAGATTACAGGCATGCACCACCATGCCTGGCTAATTTTTGTATTTTTAGTAGAGATGGGGTTTCACCATCTTGGCCAAGCTGGTCTTGAACGCCTGACCCCATGATCCACATGTCTTGGCCTCCCAGAGTGCTGAGATTAGAGGTGAGAGCCACTGCGCCTAGCCGGCAGAACTAATTAGGTTGGAATAAAACAATATCAGACACCAACAAGAATTCATGTGTCTCAGTCAGTGCCCTTGCCCACCTGTCTTTAAATATTAGCTCTACACACTGACACCACCTTAGTGGCCACTAGAAAGAACGGCAAGAGCTCTGAATTTTAGTCTCTGTTATGCCATTTCCTGGCATTTAGGGGGAAAGCACATTCACAGAAAAGTCATGGGCTGGTACTATCTGTTTTGGATCTGATCTATGACATGTTATCCCTTAGATACAGGGTCATACCCTTGGAAGGTGATATTGTGAAATATGTATTCAGTCTTCCTCATCTTTTCCTGACATAGGGTTCCTTCAGTCCTTGCAATCCTCTGTGCTAATGAGGTGACTGGAGGCTGAGGGCCTGTAGATAGCCCCAGGGTGGGAGCTTGTTGTGTGAAAAATCAAGGTCTGATTAGAGGGATAAGATTTTCAGTTCTAGCCCCCAACCTCCAGGGAGGGAAGCGGGGCTGAAAATTGAGTTGATCATCAACAGCTAATGATACAATCAATCATGCCTACAAACGGAAGCTTCCGTAAAAATTCAAGAGGACTGTGTTCAGAGATGTCCGGGGTTAGTGAACGCCTCCACATGCTGGGAAGGTGGTGTACCCCAATTCCATAAGGACTGAAGTTACTAGGATCGGATCATTTGCTGACTTCACCCCACGGATCTCTTCATCTGTATGCTTTATCATATTCTGTCTTTCAGGCTAGTCAAGTGAACCTTTATTATATTCTTTATTTTTATTTATTTATTTTTAAGACAGAGTCTCTCTCTGTCGCCCAGGCTGGGGTGCAGTGGTGTGATCTCGGCTCACTGCAACCTCTGCCTCCCGTGTTCAAGAGATTCTCCTGCTTCCGCCTCCAGCGTAGCTGGGATTACAGGCGTGAGCCACCACACTGGCTAATTTTTTATTTTTGGTAGAGATGGGGTTTCACCATGAGGGCCAGACTGGTCTGGAACTCCTGACCTAAGGTGATCCACCTGCTTCAGCCTCCCAAAGTGCTGGGGTTACAGGCATGAGTCACCGCGCCCGGCCAATTATATTCTTTATTAATAAACTGGTAAATGTGTTTACCTGAGTTCTTGTGAACTACTCTAGCAAATTAATTGAGCCCGGGGAGGGGCATGTGGTAACCTTAATTTATAGCCGGTGGGTCAGAAGTTCTAGAGGCTCAGATCTGCAACCAGTATCTGAAGTTTGGGACAGTTTTGTGAGACTAATCCCTGGACCTGTGAGATCTAACACTGTCTTTAGTTAGGGAGTGTCACAATTGAATTGAATTAGCGGACACCCAGCTATTGTCCACTGGAGAACCTGTTGCAAATTGGATTGTTTGGTGTATAGGGTAAACCTCCCCACATTTGGTCACGGAAGTATTCTGTGTTGATTGAATGAGAACAGAAAAAACAAACAAACGCATGCTTTGGTTTGCGTTTTTCTTCTCTCTCTCCTGTATTGCACAAAAGGGTATATATGTTGCCAATAAAAACCATTGACCCCATGTAAATATTAGTCCTATCATTGAGCTAGGTTTTCCTTAGCTGGTTGTGCTACAGGGTAGCACAGCTCCCTGGTTGCAGAGTTTTAGTTAAGGATCCTCAAAGCATTTCAAATACTGGAGGTGATACTAGAGGGGAGCAAGAGGTGAAAGGAACTCTTCCTGCCCTTTCATCTGCAGCAACTATTTATTAAAGTGGATTTGACATGTGTACTTGGACTCTTCCCCACTTCACAGATTTCCTCTCTGACCACTTTCTAGATTAAGGAATGGGCTCTAAAGGATGGCCCCTGCCATCTAGTGGCTTCCTGATGGATGGCAAACAAAGAAAACAAAAGAAAAGAAAGAAAATCCCAAGACCTCAGGGCTACCCTCAAACCTTCTGTATCAGATTCTGAATCTACCTTTTTTTTTCCTTTTAGAAGACAGGCTCTCGCTCTGTTGCCCAGGCTGGAGTGCAGTGGCATCGTCATAGCTCACTGCAGTCTTGAACTCCTGGGCTGAAGCTCCCGAGTGGCTGGGACCACAAGTGTGTGCCACTATGCCTGACAATTTATTATGTGTTCATTTTTGCATAAAAAGAGGTCTCCCTATGTTGCCCACACTGGTCTTGAACTCCTGGGCTCAAGCGATCCTCCCGCCTCAGCTTTCCAAAGTGCTGGGATTACAAGTGTGAGCTACTGCACCTGGCTGAGTTTGGAATTTTAACTTGCTTTCCGACACATCCTCTCAGCCAAATGTTTCTCAATCTTAAGTCATTTGCCTTCCATTGTCATGATTTTTCCCATACACCAGGGGAAATGTGATTTCCTCAGTATTTATTTAAATTCATAACTAATATAAATGGAATGTTAGTATCATTTGCCATATGAAACAAAAGTCAAAAAGAAACATTTAATAATTTATTTTCAGAAATTCCACCTAAAATAATCTCCTATATCATTCTGTAGTTTGGGAATTCCTTCTGGACATTTCACTGTGATTCAATACCACATTCCCAGTTTGAAATTTAGCTCCTTTTCTAACAGGTGTCTATGTCTTATGCAGAACTTCCATGGTTCCTTTTGGTGAAGATGCCTTAATAGTGATGCATAGTCTCAATTAGCCATTGGCTTAGGCCTGAAAAAAGAGTGGAGACCAGAAACATCTTACAGTGCTGATAATTATTAAAGAGGTTAAATTAAAAAATTATTAAAGTCCGGGCACGGTGGCTCACGCCTGTAATCCCAGCACTTTCGGAGGCCGAGATGGATGGATCACGAGGTCAGGAGTTCAAGACCAGCCTGACCAAGATGGTGAAACCCCATCTCTTTAAAAAAAAATTATTAAAATTATTTAAAAAGTTAAACTAAAAAATTAAACCAGAGGTTTTATAAAGTAGTTTTTTAAGTAATTAAGATACTTAATCTAGAAGAACCAGTTATTCCGGTTGCTACAGCTTGAATACTTTCGTATCATTTGTGATAATAAAAAAGTAATATCTTTCAGGTTCATTTATTTGAACAAAGCAACGACTACCAAGAAAAATAACATAATCCCTGACATGCAATGTCTCAACTAGGACTCTTTATGGATCAAAAATTTTAGCTTGAATAAACAGGCCTGTTTTAAACTGGCTAATTGAAGGGTAAAATATTGAGAGCAAAAATCAGTCACATCTGTAGAAATGGCTGAATTCCAAAACAACTGAGAATCAAAAACCATTTCCTTTTGAAAGATAGACATGGGGCTGGGTGTGGTGGCTCACGCCTGGAATTCCAGCACTTTGAAAGGCTGAGGTGGGCAGATCACGAGGTCAGGAGTTCGAGACTAGACTGGCCAACATGGTGAAACCCAGTCTCTACTAAAAATACAGAAAATTAGTGGTGGCATGCACCTGTAATCCCAGCTACTTGGGAGGCCGAGACAGGAGAATTGCTTGAACCCAGCAGGTAGAGGTTGTGGTGAGCAGAGATTGCACCGTCGCACTCCAGCCTGGGTGACAGAGCAAGACTCCATCTCAAAAAAAAAAAAAAAAGTGATGATGGGAAATAAAGATCTGTAATGATCATAATTCTGTGTCTTGGAAAACAGACATCAGTGGATGACTGGTACAGAGGACTCCTTTGGCGTCATCATCAGTAGTTACAAATTCATCTGTCCACATATCGCTTGATGGATGCCATAGAAACAAGTTGAAAAAGTATTCAAAATTATTCAAATAAGTAGATATACAGAATACCTAACAGATCCCTGATATCATTACATTCCTGCAGCAAAATAAAAATTCTGAAGGACAGAGGCCAAGTCCAGTGGCTCATACCTGTAATCCCAGCACTTGAGGCCAGGAGTTTGAGACCAGCCTGGCCAGCATAGTGAAACCCCATCTCTACTAAGAATACAAAAATTAGCCAGGAATGGGGGTGTGGGCCAGTAATCCAAGCTACTTGAGAGGCTGAGGCATAAGAATCACTTGAACCCAGGAAGGAGGTGGAGGTTGCAGTGAACCAAGATTGCACCACTGTACTCCAGCCTGGATGACAGAGCGAGATTCTATCTCAAAAATAAAAAGCAAATTGGAGGACAGAATAAAGAGAAGTGTGGGTTAAAACTCCTTTGATGTCCAACGACTTAGCCACTTGTGCAGCTTTTCAGAATGATATGATAACCAACACTGGGTTGTGTGTGTTACTTGCTGGGAAAGAGGTGAAATATAATCCAAAATGCAAAAGATGCAGAAATCAAATCAATCAAGCTTCTGTGTTTCTAAAACAAACCAAACCAAACCAGTTCCACTCATAGCTGAGCACACCTACTATCTGAAGTGTTCCCACACTCGCTGTGCACCCCACTGACCTCCAGAGATTTGGGCTGTGGGTGCCTGTGGAACCAGGGCTGGCACCTGTGCTCCAGCAGCTGGGAGCTTTTGTTTTGCTTAGTCAAATCTTTAAATGTAGTAGTGATGGGACAATTATGTTTTCTACTTTTTTTTTTTTTCCGAGATGGAGTCTCACTCTGTTGCGGGGTGGAGTGCAATGGCGCGATCTCGGCTCACTGCGACCTCTGCCTCCTGGGTTCAAGTGATTCTTCTGCCTCAGCCTCCCAAGTAGCTGGGATTACAGGTGCATGCCACTATGCCTGGCTAATTTTTGTATTTTTAGTAGAGATGGGATTCCACCATGTTGGCCAGGCTAGTCTTGATCTTCTGACCTGGTGATCCACCCACCTCGGCCTCCCAAAGTGCTGGGATTACAGGCGTGAGACACTGTGTCCAGTCGACAATTATGTTTTCTTACTCGCCTGTCCCCAAGTACATTCACCCCACCCTGAAAACAGGGTTTATTTATTTAAAATTTTTTTTTAGAGACAGGGATCTCCCTATTCGCCCAAACTGGTCTTGAACCCCTGGGCTCAAGTGATCCTCCCACCTCAGCCTCCCAAAGTTGTGAGATTACAGGTGTAAGCAACCATGCCCAGCCAAAGCCAGAGTTTTATTCAAGATATAATTTACATTATCTCAATTTTCTGTCCGTATAATTTCCTCAGAATCCATTTCAACCAAAATTAATTTAAATTCCACTGGTTTCTCCTGATACATTTCAATATAACTGTTTTATGTTATCATTTTTTGAGATAGGATCTCACTCTGCTGCCCAGGCTGGAGTGCAGTGATACCATCATAGCTCACTGCTGCCTGAAACGCCTGGGCTCAAGAGATCTTCCTGCGTCAGCCTCCCAAGTAGCTGGCTACAGGTACGCGCCACCACACCAGGCTAATTTATTTTTATATATGTATGTATGTATGTATGTATGTATGTATGTATGTACGTATTTATTTACTGAGGCTGAATTTTGCTCTTGTCACCCAAGCTGGAGTGCAATGGCGTGATCTCAGCTCACTGCAACCTCTGCCTCCTGGGTTCAAGCGATTTTCGTGCCTCAGCCTCCTGAGTAGCTGGGATTACAGGCGAGTGCCACCACACCCGGCTAATTTTTGTATTTTTAGTAGAGATGGGGTTTCAACACGTTGGCCAGGCTTGTCTTGAACTTCTAACCTCAGATGATCCACCCATCTCAGCCTCCCAAAGTGTTGAGATTATAGGCGTGAGCCACAGTCCCCAGCCAATTTTTATTTTTTGTAGAGATGGAGGTCTTGCTAGTGGCCCAGGCTGTTTTTGAATCTTGGTCTGAAGCCATCCTGCTGCCTCTGTCTCCCAAAATGCTAGGATTACAGATGTGAGCCACTGCACCCGGCAAACTTTGTAATTTTAAAAGTGATTAATTAATAAATATCAATTTCCTTTAAGATAACTTTTTAAATTAAAAAATTGGATTAATTGACAATATACAATATCAAGATATAAAATGATGACAATTAGAAAGGTTAGTCATTGCTTGAGTGGTAACCGAAACTTCGACCTTGAGAATCCTCCTCTGGAATCACACACCTTCTTTTCTTTTGCTGCCAGCCCCTCCTTCCAGATCCTGTTTTGTTTTTTTTTTCCTTTTTTTTCCTGAGACACAGTCTTGCTCTGTTTCCAGGCTGGAGTACAGTGGGTGATCTCGGCTCACTGCAACCTCCACCTCCCAGATTTAAGTGATTCTCCTGCCTCAGCCTCCCAAGTAGCTGGGACTACATGTGTGTGCCACCACATCCAGCTAATTTTTGTATTTTTAGTAGATATGGGGTTTCACCATCTTGGCCAGGATGGTCTCGATCTCTTGACTTCGTGATCCACCTGCCTTGGCCTCCCAAAGTGCTGAGATTACAGGTTTGAGCTACTGCACCCGGCCTTATGACGATGTTATAGACAAAGAACCTCAGAGCAGCTACTGGTCTCGAACTCCCAGCCTCAGATGATCTGCCCACCTCGGCCTCCAAAGAGCTGGGATTATAGGGGTAAGCCACCAGCCTGTCTCATTTTAAGACTGCATTGGTGTGGAGCTGTGATGGTTTGTGCAAGACAATTGAAGTGCAGTTTATTATAATATTGCTAAAGACCAATCTGTGGAAAAGTCCACTTTATCTGAGGTCTCATCATGGGGTCAGAATTTGTTACATCAGTTTCTCTTATGAAAGAGTGCATTTGGGTGTATTTGAATGATTTATTTTATACTCTTTGAAGTCAGTGAACCCACTCCTGTCTCCATCCCACTGCCTGAGCTAAGGGGCCTTCTACAGTTAATCTGGAGTGTTCAAGTGCACTGCACTCGAGTGCGCTCCTGGGTTGAAGCTGCCACCTGGTACTCCCAGAACCTGTGCCTCTGAGGCTTCCTCCTGGGTTTTGGCTCCATGAAAGAGCCCTTCCCCTGGAACTAACGTTTCCCTTAGAACAGGGAGAGAATGGAGGGTCTTGACTGGCATTTCTGGAGAAGCAAGATAAGGCTGACAATTCCTATAAGATTCCTTCTTAAGATGTTTGCCTATGTGTTCATATTCTACATTAGAAATATATGCTACTTTTCATTTAAAATTCTATTTTTCAGAACTTTCCTCTGTTATGAACATTTTCTTGATTTTTAATGGATTATCCAAGTCATAACCATGTTCTAGGAGACTGTGGCATTCTGTTAACTGGAAGTAACCACAGTTTCAGCATTGCTCCAAAGACTTAGGTGCTCTTCTGGCTGCTGGTGGAGTTTGCATGTCAGTGACCAATCTGTTTCTGATATTTTATAGAAACGCTTGACAAGCCCAGCTAATTTTTGTATTTTTAATAGAGACACGTTTTTGTATTTTTAGTAGAGGTGTGGTGGCGGGCGCCTGTAGTCCCAGGGACTCCAGAGGCTGAGGCAGGAGAATTGCTTGAACCTGGGAGGCGGAGGTTGCAGTGAGCTGAGATCACGCCACTGCACTGCATGTTTCACCATGCTGGCCAGGATGGTCTCAATCTCTTGACCCTGTGATCCGCCTGCCTCGGCCTCCTCAAGTCCTGGGATTATAGACATGAGCCACCGCGCCTGGCCTGACAGCATCTTTTGCAACTGAAGAGTGGGAGGATAAAGGCTTGCCCACAGATTGTTGTCATGTTCTGGAAACTTTTACCTGACAGGACACCCAAGCGGCACTCAGGGGAATGGAGGAACACACTTCATTACGCCGGCGGGCCCAGAAGGGTTCACACCCAAGAGTCTGCACCCCGGCTAAGAAGAGTACACAGTTTTTACAGCTGAAGGGGCAGGGGAGGTAAGTCAGGACTTTAGACAACGCAGCAGGTTGTGGCAGTTTTCCGAAGGCTTTCCCGTTAGGAAGCAATAAGTGGAGGCACAGAAGCAGAAGAGGCAGTCACTAACAAAAATAGGGTCAGTTTCAAAAACTGGGACGGTTGCTGACAACGTGCTGACAAAATCCTGGGCAAAATTTCCACTTCAGTCACACAGGTGTAACCTTACATTTTCCAAAATAGTCTTTTATATGTCAGTATTGTTGAGTGGCATGCACCTTTTCAATTACGTAATCTGGGCCTATTGTATACATTTATTTAAAAAATTTTGTTTAAAAGTGCCAATCACATTTATTTTACTTTATACATATAAGTAACATTTTTTCTATCACATACAATTTAATAAAATCAATCTCACTGTGAACACTGTACTGCTAAAAATACATTTTTATTATAAAATAGGATTCTGTAAATTGCTTTAACAAAACATTTATTTATATAGTACTTACATATTGTAAGGTTAGCCTAGAGAAAGAAGAGTAGACCCAAAGTCAGGCAAGAAGTTTTATTAACCTGCTGGGCTACCCTGTAACAGAGGCAGCCCCAAGCTTACAAAATGAGGGGTTTGTATGGGGTGAGAGGGGAATAAGGGAGTTTCAGGACTCGGATAATCTAGCAGCTTTTAGCAGTCACAGAGATAGTTCGCTAACTTGTGACAGACTTACAAGACATCATCCTGTGACTTTTGTGGTTGTGGTTTTTTAAAAAACAGGATTTTACAGGTATGTGTAAAACAGGAATTTACAACTATGGATAACAAACATTTGTTTTCCCTCTGCTCCCCTGAGCTGCAGCTGCCCAGATGGCTGTAATCAGGCTTTGCTTAACTGTAGCACCTGGATAGTTGAGGAATGCAGCCACAGAGCAATCAGAGTCGGGGCGGGGGGTCAGCTTGCACGGAGGGGGTTTTCTGAGGCAGCTTGTCCCTAACACGTATTTTCTATGGACCTTTCCCCAGACACACACAGTGAACAAGTGAACACTGGGCCCCTTTCCTGGGTATAGTTTTTGTAAGTAATTGTGAATGCAGGATACCTAATATCTTTCATAATTTAAGTTTTTACATAAAACTAACTCTAGTAGGAGAAAAACAGAGGCGTACAACTCACATTCCTACACCTTTGTAATCATTTGATTGTTTTCTTGGATAATGATGCTCTGTCAGAGTGCTATTTTCTCTTAGTGCTCCTCTCCTCCTCCCTCCCCCTGCCTTCCTTTTCCTTTCATTCATTTCTTTCTTTCTTCTTCTTTTTTTTTTTTTTTTTTGACAAGAGTCTCTCTCTGTAGCCCAGGCTGGAGTGCAGTGGCATGATCTCAGCTCACTGCAACCTCTGCCTCCTGGGTTCAAGCGATCCTCCTGCCCAATTTCCAAGCAACTGGGATTACAGGTATGCACCACTACACCTGGCTAATTTTTACGTTTTTGGTAGAGACGGGGTTTTGCCATGTTGACCAGGCTAGTCTCAAACTCCTGGCCTCAGGTGACCAACCCAACCCTGCCTCTCAAAATTTTGGGATTACAGGCATGAGCCACCGCACCTGGCCTCTTAGTGCTTTTGAATGAAATGAAAACCCATAATAATTTTAAGAAGTCTTCTTCTATGTAAAAATTAGAACTAGGCCAGGCGTGGTGGCTCACTCTTGTAATCTCAGCACTTTGGGAGACTTAGGCAGGAGGATCACCTGAGGTCAGGAGCTCGAGACTGGCCTGGTCAACATGGTGAAACCCTGTCTCTACTAAAAATACAAAAATTAGCTGGGTGTGGTGGTGGGCACCTGTAATCCTAGCTACTCAGGAGGCTGAGGCAGGAGAATCGTTTGACCCCAGGAGGTGGGGGTTGCCGTGAGCCAAGATTGAGCCATTGCACTCCAGCCTGGGCAACAAGAGTGAAACTCCGTCTCAAAAAAAAAAAAAATTAGAACTAAACAAGTGTTCTTATTTGTCCAGCATAGACTGGTAGACTCGGAGGGAGTATTCCAATGTTCAGAAACTGAAACTTTATTTGAGGTCAACAGAAAAGAAGTTGAGATCAAGTATCATGTTTTGCCCTGGAGCCAAGTATGCAGACTTCAATGTTAAGCCTGGATTGACACTGGACCTTTGATTGGTGTTAACTGTGACTCACCCTCTCTTGCTTCCTCTTGGTTTCCAAATTCTCTCTTCTTGGGTCAAAAGTGATTGTTTGCCAAAAGTTTAATAGTGCGTGCTTTGTATGTGTGTGCGTGCCAATATGTATGCAACCTGTACAAAGCCTGGAACACCAATTTAGCTTCATATTTTAACAGACTGTGATTCCAACATCATGTCAAAGTCTTACATGTTAAAAGTTCTGTGTCCACATTAGAAGGTACTGTAATGGGGCGGGGCTGCATACTCAGCTCCCTCCCCATTCTGATGAGGTCCTTGGCCTCACTTATCCCCGAAGAGTGGGGAAATGGGCCCTGGAGGCATGGTGAGCTTACCGTTTGAATAAATATCATGGACCCAAAGAGTTTTGCAGAAAAGCGATTTATTAGGCAGAGACAGAGAGAGAGAGAGAGAGAGAGAGAGAGAGAGAGAGAGAGAGAGAGGAGAGCAGCAGAGTTTTAAACCTGGAGTTATTCCCTTCTCATTCATGTTCTCATCCATTGAGAGGAGTTCTTTCAAACTTCCTCTGGAGTGATTGATCTTTGACTCTGATAGCAAATGGGCTACTTGGTCCACAACAAAGCCCCCTCTTCCCAGAGCTTTTGGCTGGCGTTTTGGACAAAGGAGCCCACCTAGATTTCTCTAACTAGCCCATGCGTGGGAAACCCAGACAAAGCACCCTATGTTCCCAGATGGGGGCGTGGATGAAGGTGTGGCCCTGGGAAACTCCTCCCTTTGAAACCACGCCCCTCATGGACCCGGGAAGAGAAGTTTTTTTCCTTAACACAGTCCTTCAGTACTATGGATCCCTCTATAGCCCATGCCAAATGGCACATGGACTCTTTCTCATCTGGGTCCTGATATTGTAAGCAAAGAAATAGCGTACCATTATGGGCCCTTGATTCTGTGCAAAGTCATTGATTATTGCCCATCCTTGATTTTTTTTTTTTTTTTTGAGATGGAGTCTTGCTCTGTTGCCCAGGCTAGAGTGCAGGGGCGCAATCTTGTCTCACTGCAACCTCTACCTCCCAGGTTCAAATGATGCTCCTGCCTCAGCCTCCCAAGTAGCTGGAACTACAGGCACCCACCACCACATCCAGCTACTTTTTGTATTTTTAGAAGAGATGGGGTTTCACCATATTGGCTAGGCTGGTATCGAACTCCTTACCTTGTGATCTGCCCCCTAGGCCTCCCAAAGTGCAGGGATTATAGGCATGAGCCACAGCCCCTGGCCATGAGACTCCATTTCTATAAAAATACTTTAAAATTAGCCAGGCATGGTGGCATGTGCCTGTGGTCTCAGCTACTTGGGAGGCTGAGATGGGAGGATAGTTTGAGCCTGGGAGGTCAAGGCTGTCGCGAGCCATGATGGCACCAGTGCACTCCAGCCTGGATGACAGAGTGAGACCCTGTCTCAAAAAAAAAAAAAAAGAAAGAAAGCATGCAAATGATTTTACTAGTTGGACAGAAAAGGAGTTTTAATCCACTCTTTTATTTATTCTCTCTCTTAAAAACTATATGTTGTCTACAAGAAATTATATTTCTTTATTTTACTCCATAAATTTACATTTATGTAAATGACATAAATGACATTGGGATATCATGGATCTGTTAAGTATTCTGTAGATCTACTTATCATTTAAATAACTTTTGAATTGTTTTTCCAAGTTGTTTCTATTATATCCATCAGGTTATATGTGGACGGATGATTTGGTAACAACCAATGCTGACACAGAATGAGTGCTGTGCACAGGTCATCCATTGATGTCTGTCTCCTATCACATCTTTATCTCTCAAAAAAAAAACTGTTTTGGAACTCAGTCATGTTTGGAATTCTCAGTCCCAGTTTAAGCATAAACCTCTCCTATGGATGTGGCTGATTTTTACTCTAGATATTATCCCCATTCAATTAGCCAGTTTAAAACAGGCCAGTTCATTCAAAGCTAAAATTACAGCCCTGTAAAGAGCTAGTTTGGACTCTGTATGTCAGGAATTGGGTTGTTTTTCATGGTATTCATTGCTATGTTCAAATAAACGAACCTGAATGATGTTACTTTTTCATCACTGCAAATGCCACAATAATAGAAATATTTAACTGGTAGCAACCAGAATAACAGATGTTCTTCTACACTGATTTTCCTGGCTGTTTGAAAAACTACTTTATAATACTTCTGGTTTACTTGTTTAGAATCTATTTTAATAATATTTTGCACTGTAAGATGCTTCCGGTCTCTGCTCTTTTGTCAGGCCTAGGGCAATAGCTAATTGAGACTATGTATCACTAGTAAGGCATCTTCACTGAAGGGCACTGTGGGAGTGCTGCGTGAGATGCAGACACCTGTCAGAAAGGGGCTAGATTTCAAACAAGGAATGTAGTGTTGCATCACGATGAAGTAAGTAAGTGTCCAGAAGGAACTTCTGCAGTACTGTTTTCCAAAGCGCTGAGTGATATTGTAGGAGTTTATTTATTTATTTGTGGCTGGAATTTCTATGAATACATTCAAAATAAAAAGGTTATTTTTTTTGAGATGGTGCCTTGCTCTGTCGCCAGGCTGGAGGGCAGTGGCATGATCTCGGCTCACTGCAACCTCTGCCTCCTGGGTTCAAGTGATTCTCCTGCCTCAGCCTCCCAAGTGGCTGGGACTACAGGTGTGTGCCACCATGCCCAGCTAAGTATTGTATTTTTAGTAGAGCAGGGGTTTCATCATATTGGCCAGGCTGGTCTTGAACTGCTGACCTAGTGATCTGCCCTCCTTGGCATTCTAAAGTGCTGGGATTACAGGTATGAGCCACCGTGCCTGGCCAAAAAGTGTTTTTTTAATGTTTAATTTTTTTGGGTACATAGTAGGTGTATATATTTAGGAGATACATGAGATGTTATAATACAGAAATGCAATGTAAACTAAGCACATCATGGAGAATGGGGTATCCATCACCTCAAGTGTATATCCATTGACTTACAAACAATCCAATTACACTCTTCAAGTTATTTTAACATGTACCATTAAGTTATTATTGACTATAGTCACCCTGTTGTGCTATGAAATAGTTGGTCTTATTCATATTTTCTAATTACTTTTTTGGTACTCAAAATAAAATGTTTTTTTTTTAATGACTTCCTTCTCCATATACCAGTGATAGTAGTGTTTTATTTACAGTAATTATAGATTTTTTTTTTTTGAGACAGAGTTTCACTCTTATTGCTCAGGCTGGAGTGCAATGTCACGATCTCGGCTCACTGCAACCTCTGCCTCCCAGGTTCAAGCGATTCTCCTGCCTCAGCCTCCCGAGTAGCTGGGATTACAGGTGCCCACCACCATGCATAGCTAATTTTTTTGTAATTTTAGTACAGACAGGGTTTCACCATGTTGGCCAGGCTGGTCTCGAACTCTTGATCTGAAGTAATCGGCCCACCTCGGCCTCCCAAAGTGCGGAGATTACAGGCGTGAGCCACCTTGCCTGGCCTCAAACTTATATTTGAAATTTAGAAAGATTGCCAAGACCCTAGAGTTTTGCATGTTCTCACAAATTGATTTTGTTAGTTCAAATTTCATATCACTTTTTCTAATTGATGGTTCTTACACCTTGACAGGTGGCTGAGTTCAATATGTTCAGAATTGAACCATTTCAAATAGCACAAGTGGTGACTACCAGTAACCAGACAATAACCGAGTTTGAGTGCCCTCTTCTGCTCCTTCCCTCTGATGAATTCTCATTTTCCCCGGCCTCTCCCATTGACATTCATTCAGTGCCCATGGATCAGCCTTCCTGGAGCCACATCCAGCTTAGAAAGATGAAGGACTTCCAGCCTTTGGGGAGATGACAATATGGTATCAAAATCAACAAATTAATAGATTTACTTCCTTTGTGTATTTTTGCAATGTTCTATGAGATATCAAGTCACTTTCCTGGTAGTTTCTTATTCAGTGTTTCACTGTACTGCTTTAAAAAAAAAATGGTCAGGTCTCAACCCTAACAGAGTCACTTTGAGATCTTGTGAAAAAGTTGGGTTTAGAGTCTGATACAGGTTTTGAGATGGTCCCGAAAACTTAGGTTTTTCATAGACTCTCTGGGTAACTTTCATGGGGCGGTTTAGAAAGCTAGGAGCAATCTGCCAGGCATTGAGAAACCACTAGATGGCGGGGCCAACCCTTGGAGCCCATTCTGCAATCTAGAAAGCGGTCAGAGAGGAAACCTGTGGAGTGGGAAGAGTCCAAGTACACATGTTAAATGCATGTTAATAAGTGGATGGGGCAGATGAGCTGAGGTGCTGGGTCCTAGGGGGAGAATGGGAAGGATTCCTGTCACTTCTTGTCCCCTTCTAGCTTCACCTGCAGCATTTGAAATGCCTGGAGGATCCTTAACTGAAACTCAGCGCTAGTCAAATGTGCTGTGCCATAGCACAACCACTTTAAAAGGTGGAAGTAGGAAAAGTAGCTCAATGAGATGGCTAATATTTTTATGGTGCCAATGATTTGAATTGGTAGACATATATGCTCTCCTACCTGATATAGGAGATGGAGTGTAAAAACCAAAGCAAAGTGTTTTTTCCTACCCTCACTCACCACACACTACTACTCACATGCCCAGCAAGCAAGCAATTTCTCTGCAGATTCTGCAGGGCACACCAGCTGGGTGTCCTCTAGTTCAACTCAATTCTGACAATAGCTATCTAGAGAGAGTGTCAGATCCCACAGGGTAAGGGCTCAGTCCTATTAAGACTGTCCCCCACTTCAGAGGCCAGTTATAAGACTGAACTGCCAGAACTTGCGATCCACAGGCTACAAAGTGGGGCTCCCAAGACTTCCCTGAGGGGGTTGATTAATTTGTTAGAGTGGCTCACAGAATTCAGGGCAATGCTTTACTTACATTTACTGGTTTATTAATTAGAGGTTTAATAAAGGATACAGATGAACAGCCGGATGACAAGATACCCAGGGAGCTGTCTGGAACGGTCCCAGCACTGGATCTCCTGTCCTTGTGGAGTTAGGGTGCACATACTCCCAGCATGTGGATGTATTTGCAAACCTGGAAGTTCTCTGAACCCAGTCCTTTTGGTTTTATAGAAGCTTTAATTTGTAAACATGATTGATTACATCATTGGCCATTGGTGATCAACTTGATTTTCAGCCCCTCCTCCGTCTCTGCTGGTTACAGAGTGGAGCTGGAAATCCTAACCTTCTAATCCAGCCTTGGTTTTTACTGTGACCTGCTCCCATCCTGAAGCAAACCAGGGGCCCTCAGCTACCAGTCACTTCATTGACATATAAAGGAGTATATGTGAATTAATTAGCATATATTATTATTTCATATAATTATAACAATATATATCTATAATTATATGCTATATTATATATGTTATCTAGTTCTATAATTAGCATATAATCCTTTGTATGCTAATATATTACTATGCTATATAATTAGCATGTACACTCTAAATACTCCTTAGAGTCCAAGGATTTCAGTTTTATGCCAGGAAAAGATAAGGAAGACCAAATGTATATTTCACAAAATCACACCTTCTAAGTGTGTGACACTTTTTAAGAAATGAGCAATGAGCAGATATTACAAATCAGATAAAAAACAGATATTCCCATCCCATGAGGTTTTTTTTCTTTTGAAATGTGCATTTCCCCCTAAAACCAGGAAATGGCATGATGGAGATGAGAGTTCCGATCTCCTGCTTTTCTCTTTAGCGGTCACTGAGGTCATTAAGTGTCTCAGTGTGCCCCGAACATTTAGCTAAAGGCAAGTGGATAAGAACAAACCTATGTGTTTTTCTTTTTTAAGCCACTTGGATTAGTTCTGGTGTCTGAATTTCTTAAAATTTCAACCGAATTTGTGCTGCCTTCAGAACAGTCATATTATTGGAATTATCACTGTGAATGAACATTACACACTAACAGTGTAATATTATATGAAATAATACTGTTTAGTCCTTAAAATTGGTTGGAAAGCAGTGATTTGGGGGGGCATTTAAGTGTATTTTAAAAGTGATTAAAATAACAATGCTACATTTATTTTTAAGTAAGGAGAGCATATTTTCATTGTAAGTATCTATTAGTGATTGAAATGTTCAGAGGAACTACTGAATTCATCATCTGTTCTTAGATGAAGCAAAGACTAACCCCCCCCTTAACAGTTACTCAGCTGACTACCCTTGCTGGCAACTTGAGGAAAGAGAGGATAAAAACTGCCACTGTGGAGGTTATCAAAACTGATGCTATCTGGGAGAGGGCAGAACACGTTACCTTCTGCAAGTTTAGGATGCCTGAAGAAATAGCAAGAAAAGGATCAGAGCCTTGCCACAGCCCAGAATTTATGTAAGTGCTTGAAAGATATCATCTCTCTTGAAGTCCAAGATATGCTGGAAGGTGAGCAGAAAATTAATTATTTGTTTGAAATCAAATATCTTTGGGAATAGCTACAGAACGTGTTGCTTGGTTATTTATAAGCTTGAGTTCAGAGAGTTAATGCAAATGCAACAGCAAGCATGGGGCTGCCATCCTCTTAGTAAGGACGGCGTGTGCAGCTGAGTCAGAGGAAAGGTTGAACCCCAGCCCCAGTGCTGCCCTGACTTTGGGAGTGTAAGCAGAGTCTTAACCTAACTTGATGCCTCTCTGTTCCCATTTGTGAAATGGATGCAACCCCCCCACGACCTGGGCTGTGGTGAGAATGCAAGGAGACCATGCACATCAAGATCCAGGCAGGTGTTCTGGTCCAGTAAGGGAGCGGTCATGTCACTCGGGTACTTGAGACAGGGCTGGTAGCATTGAGTCTTCTTCTGGGCCTTCCGTGGTACGGAAGCAGGGGTCATGGGGACCACTGGGTGGCGCCAGCGATGCTCAACTGGCTAAGATGGGAAGGGAGAAAGCAGAGCCCAGGGAGGGCCGGAGCGGGTTGTTCTTGGTCTTGAACCAGAAAACCACAGGGTTCCTTGTCTTGGTTTTCAAGTACCTCTCTCTGTGTGTGTGTGTGTGTGTGTGTGTGTGTGTGTGTGTGTGTGTGTATGGATGTAGCACATTGCTATAAGTGAGCTCAAATCAAGACTTTGATTATTGTATGTTGTTGCCATGGTTAACGAATGCAGTGTTTTTTCTAAGAATCCTCAGTAATTCAGAGAGAGGTTTTATTTAAAATTCTATTTAGATTTTTTGTTCCTTAGAACATGTAAAAGTACATCAACACCCCAAAAGGTTATATCGGAAGTCAAAGCATTGTGATCTGTCTGCATGCTTTTCAGACATGGTGGGCGAGCGTTCTGAACCCCTGGGCCCACTTCGCCTTGAGGACCACTGAGGTTTTCTACTCTCTAGTCTTGGGATGCTGAAGCCTCAATGAATTAGAAACAAATGCAATTCTCTCCCACCTGGCAATCTGGGATGCAAGCTCAAAGGTGAGCTCCTCGTCCCACTGGAGAAGTTCAACTGGCCAAACACTGCTTTTCCTGTACTTTCTAAGGTGGGATCATTTACTTTTCAGGAGGAAGGCTGCTACTCAGAGATAGCTTTCACATAACCAAGGGAAACTGTCTTCTTTTCTTGAAAAACACTTGCCTCAGGAAATAATGGGTCTCATTGGCTCTTGTTAATTGGTAAAGGGGTTTTTTTGGTCTGTGTAGATATTGGCACTACCTCAGTATCATGAGTGTGGTAATTAATATTCTGGATATATTTTACATTATTTGATCCATAAATTCATAAATCATGGATGATGGGAAGAAAAGGAAATCTGCTTTTTGACACTGTTCTCTTTGCATTATTTACTTGCAAGTCCTATTTAAAGCATCCTATTCCACGGTTGTCATTCCTTTGGCTTTTTGGCAACAGTTGGTTTTGATCTCAGCTCTCTGGCTCCTGGGCCAAGGCTAAATGAGTGTCAGGCAGGGTAAACTAGTTCACCAGATGTTCACACAGGTTCAGGACAACCTGCATTGTCCCCACAGCCCTTTTGCCACAGGAATAATTATGGTTTTTCTCCCCTCCAAGGATGAGAAGGTATGTTTTTATTCAAAACCACGGAGATTCCTATTATCTCCTCATCTGTGCATTTGTCTTGACAAGGGATATTTCTGCACTTAATGGCTCTCATTTGGTCCTTTTGCTGTATTCCTTTAGGGGAAAATTTCCTCTTCCTGCTTTTTCATGAAAAAGCACACTTCTCTCCATTCTCTAAAGAGAACACCGCAGCTGCTGAATTTTTAATGTGTTCCTGAGAGAGTGGTGGTTTCCAGCAGTCAGCCTAGCCCATGGCCCATTTTCTGGAAGTCCTTCTTGGGGTGAAGCAGCACACTGCTTGCTGAAGAGCTTGATCCCAGGGATTCACTGCTGGCATCGTGTTTTCAGGTGACAGGCGTTCTCGGCCGCCTGCCTACATGTCAGGGTTTGAGAAGCCCCGATAATGGCTCTGCAGCCGGTAATGCTAACACAGGCCCTGGGGTTGAATTCCAGGCTCTGAGTTACAGGTTCCTCCCGCTTCTTTTTTATTTTTTTTTGACACGTCACCCAGGCTGGAGTGCAGTGGCTGCAGGACCTCGGCTCACTGTAACCTCTGCCTCCCGGGTTCAAGCAGTTCTTCTGCCTCCGCCTCCTGAGTAGCTGGGATTGCTGGCGTGTGACACCACGGCACTGGCTAAGTTTTGTATTTTTAGTAAGGATGGGGTTTCACCATGTTGGCCAGGCTGGTCTTGAACTCCTGGCCTCGTGATCCACCCACCTCGGCTTCCCAAAGTGCTGGGATTACAGGTGTGAGCCACCACACCCGGCCGGTTCCTCCTGCTTCTTAGCTGAGATCTCCAGTTCCACCCTGGAGTCCACTGTAGATTTAGACCTAATTTGTTCCAATCCCGGTGTAAGTCCTCAGTTAGGAAGTCTAGAGTGAGTCAGCCACCTTTATTCTTTGCAATCCCATTCTTGCTGTTTGTTCTAACCTCCTAGCACAAGTTTCCTTTTCAGAAGGGCGGATGCTCTATGCTTTTATAACAGTGTTTTCTTTTCGAGCAAGCTTGGAAATCAACAGGTGGTTCTGTTATAAAAACAACTGCGGTGAGGGGCTTAGAGTTATTCGGCAAGTTTTCGCTTTTCCTTACCCACAAAAGCCTTTTGTGAAAGGAAATCTTACCTGGAACATGCACTGTAAACTATTCAAAAGTGGAGCTGCTGTGGTGGGTCACTGAGAGGAAAGGGATTTCGAGGGCTTACTGAGGAGCCCTGCAGGGCCTCTGACTTACTCCTGGCAGGCCTGCTTGGAAACCAGCAGATGAGGTCATTATTTGGATTTCGGTGTTTTTTTGTTTTTGTTTTTGAGACAGCATCTCACTCTGTCAATCTCAGCTCACTGCAACCTCTACCTCCCGGGTTCAGGTGATTCTCCTGCCTCAGCCTCCTTGGTAGCTGGGACTACAGGCATGTGCCACCATGCCCGGCTAATTTTTGTATTTTTAGTAGAGACGGGATTTCACCATGTTGGCCAGGCTAGTCTCGATCTTCTGACCTGGTGATCCGCCTGCCTTGGCCTCCCAAAGTGCTGGGATTACAGGCATGAGCTACCACATCCTGCGTTTTTTTTTTTTTTTTTGAGACAGAATTTCACTCTTTTTGCCCAGGTTGGTGGGCAATGGCACAATCTCAGCTCACTGCAACCTTTGCCTCCTGGGTTCAAGCAATTATCCTGCCTCAGCCTTCTGAATAGCTGGGATTACAGGTGTCTCCCACCATACCTGGCTAATTTTTTTGTATTTTTAGTAGAGATGGTCTCTACTATGTTAGCCCGGCTGGTCTCGAACTCCTGATCTCCAGCGACCCGCCTGCCTCGGCCTCCCAAAGTACTGGGATTACAGGCATGAGCCACCATGCCCGGAGGAGAGCTCTTTATTTCTATCTAGATTAGAAAAAGAAATGAGAATTGTGGAACACAAATGCATGGGTAATACTACATTGCCTATATTTGAGCTTCTCACAGTTTAGCAAGAGAGAGAAGGGAGATACATAAATAATTGGAATGATATTTATATGGTTATGGAGAAAGCATTCCCTTTGCTTACAGTGACTTTACATAAGCGTAGCTGCTGACATAGGCTGAGACCAGGCAAGTTAAGATGTGAATGATGTGAGCTTACAAAATCCTGGGCCGGGCATGGTGGCTCACGCCTGTAATCCAAGCACTTTGGAGGCCAAGGCGGGTGGATCACCTGAGGTCGGGAGTTCAAGACCAGCCTGACCAACACGGTGAAACCCCGTCTTTATAAAAAAAAAATCTTATTATTTTTTATTTTTTGTTGAAATGGGGATTTTGCCCTGTTGGCCAGGCTGGTCTTGAACTCCTGGGCTCAAGCAGTCTTCCGTCTTGGCCTTCCAAAGTGCTGGGATTGCAGGCATGAGCCACCACGCCCAACCAACGTAAATAATCTTCACTTTCCACATCCATAAAAAGGGTTATTAGGATGATTATGTTTATTTGTGGTAAACTCTTAGGAACATGCCTGGCATTTAGGAATCACAATTGAACAGTTGCTATTCCTTTTTTTTGTCTAAAATAGATTCTATAAATATACTGTTTTTGATATTATATAGATCTAATTCATACTCATATTTTTAATGTAAAATTGAAAGATACATAAATATAGCTAAAGATTTTGTACTTGTTCTCACCAAATACATTTCAAAAAGTTTATACACATCCTATTTCACTTTTTTAAATAAAATATTTCAAGTACATAGAATTCAATTGTTGGGAAATACGGCTGCATTTTTTTCTTACTTAACATACTGTAATGCAGTCTGCTTTAAGCTAGGAAGCCAAATTATGCTAGCCAGAACCAAATTTTTACTCCTCAAATAAGGATAATGACTGAGTGGCCAGCGTGGTACAGGGAAGAGGACTTACGATGGCTGTTGGTGCTGCCCCCCGACAAAGCTGGTGTCCTTTTCTCTTTGTCTATAGTTTCTTATCTTCCTTTGGGTGTCTAAGGGTCTTTTACATCTCTTGAGTTTTCCAATACTCACCTTTGGATGTCTGGCCAGACCATGTCCTAGAACTGTTCTATCTCCCCAAAGTCCTGGACTTTCAATGGGGGCAGCTGACAGCTAAATATTTTTCATGTTGATTCTCTAATTTAGTCATTCTTAGGTGTGAGATGCACTTTCAAGGTTTAGTTTCTTTTGAATAAAGTAGTTTGTTAATCAAGTGAACCTCCAATTGACTGGGGAGTATTTTTAGGCGGGGGCAGTCCTTGGTTTTGATGTTACTTTGCTCCCGGCTGGGCTTAGTGGCTCACGCCTGTAATCCCAGCACTTTGGGAGGCCAAGGCTGGCGGATCACCTGAGGTCAGGAGTTTGAGGCCAGCCTGGCCAACATGGTGAAACCTCATCTCTAAAAATACAAAAATTATCCAGGCATGGTGGTGGGCTTCTGTAATCCCAGCTACTCGGGAGGCTGAGGCAGGAGAATCGCTTGAACCCAGAGGGTGGAGATTGCAGTGAGCCAAGATCGTACCATTGCACTCTGGCCTGGGTGACAAGAGTGAAACTCCATCTCAAAGAAAATAAGAAAGTTCCTTTGCTCCCCATCCTTTGTTCTTGGAAGACAGAGATCCTGCCTTTTACCCTCATATCTCACACCAGGCAGCTGCTTGTGCCAACCACTCATAATGTGCTGGGTGCCATGGGGGCACAGTACATTAGCGAGGTGTTCTGAAGCCGTGGGAGCTTTAACCAATTTATGTTAAGTAATAAGTAGGTCCCGGCACTGCACTGTTATTTAATCTTCACAATAACACAGTCAATTAGGTCCCACAGTTTTCTGAATTTAATCAATGAGGAAATAGCAGCAAAGAGCATGTAACCAATTTGATGCATGTACCAAGCCCAAAGACCAATCATACATTTCAAAATTTGCTTACATTTATCGTGCACTTACTATGTGCCAGGTGCAATGCTAGTCCTTTGCATGAGTTGTTCCATTTTACCCTTTCTCTGATCCTTTGAGGTAGGTTATAATACTACTTCCTTTTTCATAAGAGAAAACCAGTGGGGAGCATTGGAACGATTTGGTTGCAAGCATGCTACACAACTTGTAAACTGCAGACCCAGCCTTTAAAAAAAAAGTGAAAAATCACCATATAATAAAGAATGGGCCGGTCGTGGTGGCTCTCACCTGTAATCCCAGCACTTTGGGAGGCCAAGGCAGGGGGATCATGAGGTCAAGAGATTGAGACCATCCTGGCTAACACAGTGAAATCCCGTCTTTACTAAAAATACAAAAGTTAGCCAGGTGTGGTGGTGTGTGCCTGTAGTCCCAGCTGCTTGAGAGGCTGAGGCAGGAGAATCGCTTGAACCTGGGAGCGGAGGTTGCAGTGAGACAAGATTGCGCCACTGCACTCCAGCCTGGGTGCAGCCTGGGTGACAGAGCGAGACTCTGTCTCAAAAAGAAAAAATAGACTTAATTATGAAGCTACTTCTGTGGCCAGTCATGTTTTTGAAGCGTATCTCATGTTAATTTCTAGAACAGAAGAAACACATGTATTCTTGTGTACAAACCCAGTCCGTGAAGACACAATCTCGCTGTTCCTCCTTATTTCTGGGCCCAGACAACCAGTAATCACCATTCCCAGTGAGGAGTGGCTGCAACTCTGCAGCCCCGTTCGTCTCTCCTCACTGTCAAAGCTGCTGAGGCCCCAGATTTGACACTTGAAAGAAACCCATGTCTGTGAAGCACTTGCAGAGCACTCAAGATTGTGGAGGAATCACTCAAGAAAAGGAGATAGGTGATGGGATCTAGCATCTGATGATTCCTATTTTATTGGATGTCTAATAGGGCAAGAATCTGAAAAACAAGAAAGTTTGTCATGCAGGAGGACCTGGGAACAAGATAATGCATTCTCCTTCCAATCCACAGGGATAAGGATTGGGATTCAGTTGGGAGGAATAACAGAGGAAAGGGGTCACTCTAAATATTGTGTGGTTTAGGAGGAATGGATTATCAAAGCCTTAACATTACATTGTATTCTGTCAGGTGAATTGCTATGGTTTGAATACGGTGTGTCCTCTCCCAAACTCACATGGAATTTTTTATTTTTTGAGATCGAGTCTTGCTGTGTCATCCAGGCTGGAGTGCAGTGGTGGGATCTCTGCCCGCTGCAACTTCTGCCTCCCGGGTTCAAGTGATTCTCCTGCCTCAGCCTCCCCAGTAGCTGGGATTATAGACATGTACCACCATGCCCAGCTAATTTTTTCTTTGGACAGTGTTTCACCATGTTGGCCAAGATGGTCTCAATCTTCTAACCTTGTGATCCGCCTGCCTTGGCCTCCTAAAGTGCTGGGATTACAGGCGTGAGCCACTGAGCCCGGCCTCACGTTGAAATTTAATTACCATTGTAACAGTATAAAGATGTGGGAACTTTACACGTTGATTAGGCAGTGAGGACTCTGCCCTCCTGAATGGATTAGTGCTCTTATCATGGGAGTGGGTTCCTTAGAAAGGGACACGTTCAGTACCCCTGGCTCTCTCCCTCTCACCTTCTATCATATGGTGATGTGGCACAAGGCCCTCATCAGATGCTGGCTCCTTGTTCTTGGACTTCCCAACCTCTAGAGTGATAAAAAAATAAATCCCTGTTTTTTACAAATGACCCAGTCTCCGATACTCTGTTACAGCAGTACAGCCTTTTTGGCAGCAGGGGCTGGTTTTGTGGAAGACAATGTTTCCACAGACCCGGCGGTGGTGGAGCAGTGCAATGGGCAAGGATAGTTTCAGGATGAAACTATGCACCTTGGATTATCAGGCATTACTTAGATTCTTTTTTTTTTTTTTTTTAGACAGAGTCTCACTCTGTTGCCCAGGCTGGAGTGCAGTGGCACAATCTCAGCTCACTGCAACTTCCACCTCCCAAGTTCAAGCAGTTCTCCTGCCTCAGCCTCCTGAGTAGCTGGGATTACAGGTGCGTGCCACCACACCCAGCTAATTTGTGTATTTTCAGTAGAGACGGGGTTTCACCATATTGGCCAGGCTTGTCTCGAACTCCTGACCTTGTGATCTGCTCGCCTCGGCCTCCCAAAGTGTTGGGATTATAGGCATGGGCCATCGCGCCCGGCCTACTTAGATTCTTATAAGGAGCATGAAGCCTAGATCTCTTGCATGTGCAGTTCACAATAGGGTTCGAGCTCCTATGGAGGCCTCAGACAGTAATGCTTGCTCACTTCCCACTCACCTCCTGCTGTGGGGCCCACTTCCCAACAGGCCATGGACCAGTACCAGTCAGAGGCCTGGAAGTTGGGGACCCTTGGTTAAGAAAATTAAAAAGACGGAATTTAACATTTAGCTCATTTAGAGCACATCTTGTAAGCCAAAGTAAAGCAATTATCCATGTGGTTCAGGCAAAAGTTCTATACAATTTTAGGTAAATGGAGAGATTTTTCTGGTTTTAAATTAGAGACAATTTTTCTCTCAGAGCCCAAAGAGTCATGAAAATTAGAATAATTAGGCTAGAAGTCCTCTTAGTTACTTTTTTTTCTGGTTGAAGAATATTACGATGCATTTGTGTAATGCACAGCATACTTTTAGACTCATGTTGAACAAAAATAATAAACTCTCAAAAACCATTACTCACTTGGCTGCCTTAGTAGTAAAGCATATCTTGACTTACTAGAGTCCCTTTAAAAATGAGATGAAAGGAACTAGGAAAGGAATAAGAATATTGTGGCATTCTTTCCAAAGTAATTGTGTTGAAGTCTCGAGTTTTCAGTTTTCCCACAATGTGTATTTTAACACTTAAAAGTACATTAAAAAATAGGAGAATCACTTTAATTCAATAATTTTATTTTCAGAACACTTAATATTTTTCAAATCTATTTGATAAATAATTTAATAAATATAACATAAATAAATATAAGTTAGTTCAGATGCATTCATGATCACAAAGTCATATAAATAAATATTTTATAATAAATTACGCATACATGTTTGTTTCTATAAACACTTTGGTACAGAAATAGCTTATAAATTCTTGCTCTTCTATTAAAGTGAATGAAAAACATTTTCAGGATGGACATTTTCCCTCCTTAGCAATTTGTTTATGAAAACTTAAAAACAATTTATCCACAGTAAATGGGAAAAATACTTGATCAGAGGTATCATGTGAATGTAATAGTCCCATCCTTCAAATTTTGGTGGTACACTATTGTAAATATGAGCATGAGAATTCCTACAGGAGATTAAGTAGGTCCAAGTCAAGACTCCCCCTTCCTAGTTCTTAATCCACATCCTTATCAAAATTTCTTCACTTCAAATTCTTATAAAACTGACAACGGTCTGGAGGGACCTCGCTTTTTAGGAAGCATTCAGATAGCTCATCACTCTATCAATGGTCACTGCCCGAATTCTGAAAGCATGAAGAAATATGCAGAGCTTGGTTTTAGTTCTGTAAAAATCCGGTTCTTCAAGGGAGGATTTTTGTGGCACAGTCTCACTGTTGAAATTCAGGGCCTAGGAGAATGAACAGTAAACGTGACCTACATAGTATTCCAAAATTAAAATATTCATTTATAAAATGTGTGAAGCCAGTACACATCTCAAAGCCTGCAACTCAGTCCCTCATTCCACTCCTAAACCCAGCCCAGATCTACTGTCAGCCAGGTCGCCAGGCAGAACCTGAGAAAAGAAATACTCCTTTTCCAAGCATATGCATCTTCAAAGAGCTCTGAAAAGACCCTTAAAACTATTTAGAAAAAAATCATCAGTGGGAGTTGTGTTTTAGAAAGGAACAGTTCCTTTAAAATGACATCTGTTGCAATATCTAATTAAGTTTATATATGTTACATTAAAAAGCCATTTCTGTTTAGCACAGGGAGGTGATGGATTGCTACTGATCAGAACGCACTATCAGTAACAGGCCTGTTTACTGAAGACATGCCATTTGTGTCAGATAAATAAACCTGGCAATGAATTTCCCAAGTTTAGCACTTTGATTTGACAGCACAATATAAAACCTTATATTTGCACCCTTGATGAATAAATACTTTCCTATGTTCCTCACAAAAAGTCTGAAAGCAAGCTAGAATAGATAAAGTCACCCCATTTTATACAGGAGGAAACTGAGGCACAGAGGGGTTAAGTGACTTGGACATAGTTGTCTGGTTACTGGTAGAATTGATTGTAGCACCCAAATCCCCCACCTCTTGGTCTTAAAAATGAAAGAGCCACTACAGCTCTCTAGATGGTAACGTTCTTTGATACTTGCGTAAAGCTCATTGCCTTTCAAACAAGTAATCTGGCACACACACACACATGCACACACACACATATACAAGAAAAGAATAAAAGTGAATCAGTTACTTTCCAGACAATGATTTCTACCACCATACTTTTATTCCATGTCCTAGTCACCAAGGCAGTCTTCCTCTCTTATGTGAATATGCCTGTTTTATATTCACATCACGTTATGGTGATTCAGAACATTACAAAGCAAGCTGTGCCTATGAATAAGATTATAGATGCCCCAGATGATAGGTCATTCTTTTATTTGGTTCACAATGGGTCATAATCAGGCACCGATCCTGCTTGTTTTCCCAGAAATATTTGCAGATATGCATGCTGGCCCCCTGCATGCACATCCTGGAGCCTTAAGAGGAGAGCGAGAAGGTAAGTGTAATGAAATCCTCATGAAGGATTTTAAGAGGCAGAGCCTCAGATAAGTGGTTTAACTCTCTTAAGGTTTGGTTCCCTCCTTTGTGTAGACCACATGTGGTTGTTTTGAGGCTGACATAAGAAAATGCACAAAAGCATTTACAGAGTGTGGGGCATACCACAGAATCAACACTTTGAAGTCTGGTTTTCTTTTTTTTTGAGATGGAGTCTCGCTCTGTCACCAGACTTGAGTGCAGTGGCACAATCTCGGCTCACTGCAACCTCCGCCTCCTGGGTTCAAGTGATTTTCCTGCCTCAGCCACCTAAATAGCTGGGACTACAGGTGCGTGCCACCATGCCTGGCTAATTTTTGCATTTTTAGTAGAGACGGAGTTTCACCATGTTGGCCAGGATGGTCTCTATCTCTTGACCTGGTGATCCGCCCTCCTCAGCCTCCCAACGTGCTGGGATTACAGGTGTGAGCCACTGCACCTGGCCTAGAGTTTGCTTTTCGTAATGTGATCTGGAGTCTGCTTTTCTTAATGTGATCTGCTCATACCTGTGCTCCCTATAGAGGGCACCCTCAAGGCTGTCTCCTTGAAAATGTTGGTCTGTTAGACCTTTAAAAGAGTGGGGGATGGCCGGGCGCGGTGGCTCATGCCTGTAATCCCAGCACTTTGGGAGGCCAAGGCAGGTGTATTACCTGAGGTCAGGAGTTTGAGACCAGCCTGACCAACATGGAGAAACCCCATGGAGAAACCCCACCTCTACTAAAATTACAAAATTAGCCTGGTGGGGTGGTGCGTGACTGCAATCCCAGCTACTCAGGAGGCCGAGGCAAGAGAGTCACTTGAACCTGAGAGGTGGAGGTTGTGGTGAGCTGAGATTGTGCCACTGCACTCCAGATGGGGCAACAACAGCAACGCTCTGTCTCAAAATGAAAAAAAAAAAAAAAAAAAAAAAAAAGATGAGGGCAGGGAGTGATTCCAAGCCTCTACTAATCCAGGAAGAGCTGATTTTCCACCTCTTCCTTGAGGACCCTGGCTGGGAAGCATGAAAAAGGTGCTTTCACTGGTAGAATGAAGTCTTACCTGCATCAGCTTGTCAATAACTGCCAGCATGTTTTGATCTAGAAAGATCTGCCGCTTAGGATCCATCAGAAGCTTTGCATTCATGGCCTTGAACTCCACCTGGTACATCTTCAAGTCTTCATAAATACTACTAAGGCACAGAGCCTGGGTGACATGACAAGATGGGGAAGTATCCATTGAGATGGGCTAAAAACATTTCCCCCACTGCATTCGAGGAAAGAGCTATGTCTTACCATCATAAACGAGGTCTTTCTGGAGGCCAGGCAACTCCCATTCTAGAAGAAAAAATAATCAGACATCAATGATATGAATTCATCATATGAGCTGAAACCTTTCATTTTTTGACTTACAGTTATAAAAGAGGTCTCTCTGGAATTTAGGCAACTCTCATTCTAGAGGAAAAAAAATCATATATCAAAGTATTAATTCTTAGTATAAATCTTTCTGACTTTACAAGTAAAACTGTTTTATTATGGTAAAAACACATATCATAATATTTACCATCTTAACTATTTTTTTTTTTAGAGACAGGGTTTCACCATGTTGGACAGGCTGGTCTCCAACACCTGACCTATGGTGATCCACCCACCTCGGCCTCCCAAAGTGCTGGGACTACAGGCGTGAGCCACCACGCCCAGCCCATCTTAACTGTTTTTAAGTGTTAAGTATATTCATATTGTTGCAAAAAATAAAAATAAAAATAAAAAAAAACAACCCAACCGTCTGTTTTTATAATTTTTCTCCCAAATCTAACTTCTGAAGTAGGACCAGTTAAAGTCCCATCACGATGGATACCAGAAACGTGAATTTTTAGAAGCAGGTGAGATTTGATGTACAGCTTTTAACCGCGCTACATGCTTTGGGAGGAAAATCCCCATACCTTGGTTAATTCCAGTGGTAAACAGGCCTCCACTGTGCTGCTTTTATCTTTTGTGATATCTTCATGATCAATCTCTTCAGAAGTGCAAGGGTAAAATTTTAGAGTTTGTCTGGCCTATAAGAAATGAAAAAGAAACTCAGTTTATAACATTGATAAGACACCTGGCACCCTGCAAGGCTGGTACCCCAGGGTGCCAGGCAGGCTCCAGCTGGTTGCCCTTGACCTCTGTCTCTTTGACCTGCAGGAAATTCTGGTTCCTCATAACACAAAAGGAAATAGATTCCTTACATTCTGTTTCTCACCCTTCTCTCCCTATGCTTGGGACATGTTTCTCTCGATGACATATTTTTTCATTATGTAAACACAATAAATCATGTCACCAGCCTATGCTAACCAGCCTCCATACCACACTGTGACACTTGCTTCTGGTGAAAACTGTTGATTCTTTTACTAAAATGATTGTATTCTATGAATATCTATTTAAAATATCACTTCTAAAGGGGGAACTGTTAAGGCCACAGCTTGATGGATATAATAAACATGCAAACCCTTAAGACAAGCTGAGACTTCATTTGCTGTGCACACATGCACATACACATACACAGAGATGTCATCCTAAAAGTGTGTTGGAAACCACTAGGTAAAGTGATGAAATGTATTTTAGGAAATAAAGGACTTTATGATTGAAGATTATGATCATTTTTCCATTCAACAGCCTCATGGGTGCCAGGCACTCCATTAGGTACTAAGAACATGACAGAGAAGGGAACCATGTATACCCTCCTGGATTCCAAGTTTAGCTGCTGAGACAGACAAGTGCCCAAATGACCAGGAGGCATCAGCAGGCGAGCTATGTTGAGAAGGGCATGAAGCTTCGGAGAAGGAGCAGGAAGGGAAGTGAAGCTTCCTAAAGATGGGACATCTGCATCAAGAGGAGTAAAACTGGCCAGGAGTGGTGGCTCATGCCTGTAATCCTAGCACTTTGGGAGGCCAAGGCAGGGCTATCATGAGGTCAGGAGTTTCAGACCAGCCTGGCCAATGTGATAAAACCCCGTCTCTACTAAAAATACAAAAGTTAGTCGGACGTGGTGGCACTGCCTGTAGTCCCAGCTCCTTGGGAGGCTAAGGCAGGAGAATCGCCTGAACTTGGGAGGTGAAGGTTACAGTGAGCCAAGATTGTGCCATTGCACTCCAGCCTGGGCAACAGAGTGAGACTCTGTCTCAGAAAAAAAAAAAAAAAAAAAAGTAAAATGTTGACAATGGAGAAGGGAAATTTCAGACAGAGGTGAAACATGGTGAAAAACATGAAACAGCATGAGCCAAGAAGCAAGGCCTGAAAATGCAGAATACATTTGGCACAAGTAGTAAAATCCCTTTCTGTAGTAGGTAGACCAATTCCCCATCTCCAAAGACATCCACCTCCCAATCCCTGGGACTTAGTAATGTGCT
Source organism: Plecturocebus donacophilus (assembly GCA_004027715.1). Lineage (NCBI taxonomy): Eukaryota > Metazoa > Chordata > Mammalia > Primates > Pitheciidae > Plecturocebus > Plecturocebus donacophilus. Next base: position 26,098 of record PVKP010012131.1, on the reverse strand, counting down.
ATGTGACCTGCCAAAGAGGAATTAAGGTGCAGATGATTTTCAATTTGCTAATCAGCTGATCTAAGAGTAGAGAGATGATCCTGGATTATCTGGGTGAATCCATTGTAAGCAGTGTCCTCAAAAGTAGAAGCAGGTAGAGGGTCAGTTCAGAGGGAGCGGCACGAGAAAGAGTCAGCCAAACATTGCTGATATGGACAATGGAATGGCCACAAGTCAAGGAACGTGGGCAGCCTCTAGACCTGACAAAGCAAGGCCACAGATTCTCCCCAAGAGCCTCCAGAAAAGGGCTACAGCTCTGTGGACACATTGATTTTAGCACAGTAGGACCCATTTTGGACTTCTGATGTCCAGAGCTATAAGATACTACATTTGTGTCATTTAAACCCTCTACATTCATAGTGATTTGTAACAGCAGCAGTAGGAAATGAATACACTATTCCTGGAGGTGTTTAAACAGACCTGTACAACCCCACTATTCTGAGCAGGTTAAAAAGAGTTAGATTTGGAGGTGTGAGTCCAGTGTTGTTCTTCAGGTCTTTTCAAGAGAAGCTAGAAATTTGAAATCTTAATTGAAATGTCTGGTTTTTGAATGGCATCAAAACAAAAAATAAACGTAAAGCCCAAACTCTACAAACCTGGATACGGTCTGTGGGCTGGATATGGTCTGTGAATCACGAGCATCTACCTCCTTCGTTTTCTACTGCAGCAAATTTGATAAATAAATGATGCACAAAACACGAAATTGATTTCTATAATCTTTTGACCCTTAGGACTTTATCTGGGAGTAGAGGCATCAGCTTTTGCACACAAAACACCTATGTGAATTGGAGCATGTACAGTTTACCCATTTTGAACCTTTCTTCAGGAAACAAAGCAGTTTTCACCTGAGCCCCGTGTCCAATTAAGATTAATTGAAATGCGAGGAGCAATGCACAGCCCATTATGAAAGATTAAAAGGGAAAAAGAGCCCTTTATGAAGGCTTGGTGGCACTGAGCTTATTTTAAGATATTCATAAGGCAACAAGCTAGAAAATACTCAAGAAAGATTTCCTAGAGAGCAGACAGGCCGAGGACAACTTTTAAAACATTAGCCTTTAGCCTTTGCAGCAATAACGATTGGAGCAGTTTTTAAAGGCAATGTTTTTTGCATTAAAATATGAAACCTAAAAAAAAGTGAACAGAGTTGTAAATAAAAGTTCTAGAAAATAAGAGCTCTAGAAAATGAGGGCTACACGTGCGTTGCTACAGTCCTCCCCGAGACGTGTTGCTCCAAGGAGGACCTGTGTCACCAAGCAGAAGCTGGTGGGCAGCAGGAGGGACAAGGCTACTTCATCTTCGTACCCCCTGCCCCCACAACACAGAGTATGCTATTTCTGGGGTTGATCAGTGGTGTCAGAGAAACCGTGTGGACCTGACACAATTCTCTCTCTGTTGGCAGGCTGCAGGAACAGTGTAAATATCCACTTTACTCTGCGTAGACACAGCCAAAATCACCATCATTATAATTGATTACTACTCTTACTTTCTCTGGAGACACAATTTCACCAGAACTCTTTAACACGTGGGCCATTTGTAAAGTTCCCTCTCCTGCTGTTGATAGCTACTAATGAACTTCCACAATTTCTCTGCAGTTCCATCAGGTGCCAGAGGATAGGACCAGTGGCTCCTTCCTCAGGGAGGGTGCAGGTGCGCAGTGAAAAGGACAGGAAAAGCTCACCTTCTGGAGCATGCTGCTGACGGCCCTGAGCAGGGTTTGGGAGTGGTGAAGGCACGAGAACATTCCTGGACCTGGGGTGGCCACGGGGAGGTTTCTGGCCAAACTGAGGCAGTCCAGGAGGACCAGAGTGGCCACAAGGAGGAGGCCTGGAAGGGAAGGGAAGGGGTAGGAAGAGGAGCTTCAGCCTGGATGGGCTGCCTGCACCACCTTTCCTCCATTCTGGCCACCTTCGCCCATCCATTTCTGCTTGGCACCCCCTCATCCAAAGACATCCTCCCTGCACCCGTTTCCAACACTTTTCCTTCGACACCTGAGAGATGACGAGTTATTACTAAGCACCACTCTATTCTAGGGCTAGAAGCCAGCTCCCTGTGAGGGTCTGGGGATGAGCTTGGACATGGGTGTTGAACCCTGTGCTCACCCAGAGAAAGCCTCCATGTTTTGATCAAGGAAACCCAGACCAGGTGTGGCTATGTCAGACTTGGGACCCAGTGTTTTAAAAACAGAGGGGTGAGAAAGCCTGACTTTGTTGTTGCTGTTTTTTTAAGATGGAGTTTTGCTCTGTGGTCCAGGCTGGAGTGCAGTGGCATGATCTCGGCTCATTGCAACCTCTGCTTCCCCGGCTCAAGCGATTCTCCTGCCTCAGCCTCCCGAGTAGATGGGACTACAGGCACCCACCACCACACTCGGCTAATTTTCGTATTTTTTAAGTAGAGACAGGGTTTGCCATGTTGGCCAGGCTAGTCTTGAACTCCTGACCTCAGGTGATTCGCCAGCCTGGGCTTCCCAAAGTGCTGGGATTGCAGACGTGAGCCATTGCACCCGGCCAAGCCTGACTTTAGGGATGGCTAGGATCTGCCTTCTACTTGTAGCTGAGGGACCCTAGGCAGGAAGGCAGGGAATCTCCCACGCTGGGCCTCAGTTTCTCCTCTATGAGTGGGCATAATGATAGCTCATCAGGCTGTTTGGAGATGAAAAGAGACTTGCCTATTTAGCGCATGGTGAGATTCCTATTTACTCCTCTTTACAGGAGACGGCTGCTGCTGTTCCCGTCTCTCCTTAGGCAGACCCGAGCTTCTACCCCCTCTTCCCAGGCAGCCGCCCCCCGCACCGAGCCAGCGGGAGCAGGGCCGGCTGGGTACTCACTGCGCGCTGGACGCATGCTGGGCCGGCACTGCAGGGACACTGGGCGAGCCGCTGGATGCAGACCTGTGGCCGCGGCAGGTGAGGGCGGAGGCTGCAAGGCTGACCCAAGGGGCCGCAATTTTATAACCGTCTCGAGGCGCGGCAGGACTTTCCCGGGACTCTGGTCTCTTGCTTTCTCTCTCTCTCTCTACATCAGCTTCTCGGTGACACGTGCGGCCTGGCCGGCCCGCGGGGTTTGCGGCGCTTTCGGATTAACTCCCGGGGTGCCCGGCCGCAGCCGTTTTGGGACGGCCCCGCCATCTCCAGCTCCGCCCAAAGTGGAAGCGAAATTTTCGCAGTTACTGTGCGGGGTCCACAGGCGGGACACCCCGCCCACCACCCTGGTCCCCCGGCCTCTGCCCGACGCCCCTGGTCTCAGCCACTCGCCCCGCAGCTGTGCAGCGCGCCCTGCTGACGCAGTGAGAGGAGTGCCACCCGCTGTCCCTGTCCTGCGTGGGGATGGGCCCTAACCGCGACCTCCAGCCTAGTTCTGGAAGGGATGAGCAAATCATTCGTTCATCATTCGTTCCCTCAGATGGCCCACTGGATGCCAGGCCGACATTGCGCCGGGCGCAGAACACCCAGGGAGAACAGGACCCGTAGGGGCACTGTCACACTGAATCAGACTCCGTGCGTTTTGTTCACGGGTCTTTTCTGAGACCTGAAAAGGGATGAGAGCTGGCTGTGTGGGAGAGAACGCTGGGATAAATGCACAGGGTCCTAGGAGGAAAGACCTAGACAAAGAGTCCACGCTCAGCCGGAGCAACGGGGTCCAGGAGGCAGCAAAGGCTCCCAGGGACCCCAGCCTGAGTGTTAAAAACAAGAAGGCATTAGACAGCTTCCAGGCGATGGCATGCCGGGCCTAGCCAGGGGAAACAGGGATCAGAGCCCAGTCATGGAGGGTTGAGGGAGATGGGGGTCTAGGTGTCCTTATAGAATGTGAGGCTGCAGAGCTGGATGGGAACCTGCCATGCTAAGGAGTGTACCTTCTGTGCTGAGAGTAATGGGGAGTCGTCCTGGTTTTTTGTCTTTTGTTTGTTTTTGAGATGGAGTCTCACTCTGTCACCCAGGCTGGAGTGCAATGGCATGGTCTCAGCTGACTGCAACCTCTGCCTCCCGGGTTCAAGCCATTCTCCTGCCTCAGCCTCCAGAGTAGCTGGGACTACAGGCACTTGCCACCACACCCGGCTAATGTTTGTATTTTTTTTTAGTAGAGACAGGGTTTCACTATGTTGACCAGGCTAGTCTCGAACTCCTGACCTCATAATCTGCCTGCCTCGGCCTCCCGAAGTGCTGGGATTACGGGTGTGAGTCACCGCCTGGTTTTCCCAGGTTTTAGGCAGGGAGATGGGAATTTTCATGATGGGAGGATCCCTCAGCCGTAATGTGAAGGAGGGATCCAGGGGTCAGGAGTGACGCACAGGAACCCTTGACAGGATCAGCCAAGTCCTTATTCAGTATGGAGAACACAGGGTAGGCAGGAGGGTCTCTCGGGGGCCTGTGAGCCAAGACTTGGTAACTCCTCAGGAGAAAGGGAGATGAAGGCCCTGAGAATGGGGGATGGAGGTTGTTCTCGCTCCCGCAGCAGGGATTACTATATAAGAGGACTGAGTTCCATTTTGGATGTGCTGCGTTTGAGGTTCCTTGGGACTTTTTAGTTCACTTATTTTTCCCACAGGCGTTAGTCACCCTGGGTGTGGGTAGTGGGGAAAATGTGTTTGGTCTCTGACTTGGAGCTTCCAAAGGGCTTGACTACCCTCAGGCTCCAGGACCTGATAACTGGAGCTGCCTTTTGGGTGGCTCATCTGCTCGAAGCTGGTGAAGCACCACCATAGGAAGTTTTAGGCATGTGTGAAATAAGAGAGATGGCTGATCTCTGAGGCCCCTTCTAATGCTGTCCGTGAATTCCCCCATGGGGACACAGAGCAATCCATTGTCAGAAACAATTGCATTTAGCAGTTTGTGTGAAGCAAATGACAGGTGCAGAACTGTGTTGTGGCCACAGGGGTTTAGTGTGGAGTTGAATGTATTTACAGTCAGGATGAAGACAAGTGTATCACATCTGAGCTGTTTCTCCCCTGGAAGGGCCATCTCCTATTGAAAAGTAATTTCTGTTGCTTAGATGAGCACAGGGCCACTGTTAAAAATGAATTCTTGGCCACCAGACACACCTTCGAACCTGTTTTTTTTGTGAAACAGTTTCCTGATGTGCTCCATGTACTATAGCTAAGGAGAAATGAAAACCTTCGTCGAGGAGTATGTGATTTTTCCGTAAGCGACATTCTTTGCCCACAGTCACTACTTCACAGTGTACAGCATTGTCGTGGAGGTCTCGGCCAATGTTATGAGGAAAGAAAAGGAAATTAGACATTTAAACATTGGAAAAGAAAAGATAAAACTGTCACTATTTACAGTTGATATACAAAAAGAAAAAAACAAAATTCATAGACTATTAAAACTAAGAAGAGAATTTAACAACATCACTCAATACACATATCAGCTTTAAAAAAAGCAACCAATTTTCTTTGTATCTGCAGCAACCCATCAGAAAATATAATAAAAACAAGATGACATTTATAGAAGCAGCCAAACTATGAAGTAACTGATTGTAGCTAGAAGCAGTACAATGGCTAAGAGTGTGGTCTCTAAACGATGTGAATCCAGGTTCTGCTACTTACTTGTTCTGTGTTCTTAGGCAAGTTATTTGTCTCTCTGGGCTCAGGTTCCTCATCTGTTAAATGATGATAACAAAAGTACCTACAATATAGAGTTACTACAATTACTACATGAGCTGGGATAACTACAGAGCAGTCTTTGGAGAAAAATTTTAAAGTTCAGTCAAGAACATAGTGTGATTTAATTAAATAATTATATACCCTTGGGGGGAATGTTTCTCTACATAGAAAGCTTAAGTCTCTTATCATTAATTCACATGCTCAATGTAATTCCAATACAAGCTACAAAATAAAATTTCTCAGAAACTTAGTAATAAACCTACTCTAAAATACAGGTGTAAGAACAAAATCTATGACTATCTAAGTCAAAAACATTTTTTTGGAGACATGGTTTTGCTGTGTCACCCAGGCTGGAGTGTAGCGGTGGCACAGTCACCACTCACTGCATCCTTGACCTCCTGGGATCAAGCCATCCTCATGCTTCAGCTTCCTGAGTAGCTGGGACAACACCACCGTGTCCAGCTAATTTTTATTTTTATATTTTGTAGAGGCAGAATCTAGTTTTGTTACCTCAGCTGTCCTCAAACTCCTGGGCTCAAGTGATCCACCCACCTTGGCCTCCCATAGTGCTGGGATTACAGGCATGAGCCACTGCGCCTGGCCTTAAGTTAAAATGCTAAAGGAATACTGAAAAGGCGGACTAACTCTACCACATATAGACATAATTTAAAGCCATAGAAATAAAAGTAGTGATATCGGCAACAGATCAGGCATATGGACCATTGAAACAGAGTAGAGAAATTAGAGACAGATTTGTATTTTTGGGTATTAAGTATAATACAGATGACCCCCAGATCAATGAGGAAAACATGCAGTATTTAGTAGAAAATGCGCAGTGGGCTGGGCACAGTGGCTCACACCTATAATCCCAGCACTTTGGGAGGTCAAGGCAGGAGAATTGCTTGAGCCCAGTTCAAGGCCAGCCTGAGCAAAAAATCCCTAAAAAAAGTAAAAAAAAAAGTGATTGGCCCAGCACGGTGGCTCACACCTCTAATCCCAGCACTTTAGGAGGCCGAGGTAGGCAGATCACCTGAAGTCTGTAGTTTGAGACCAGCTTGGCCAACATGGTGAAACGCCGTCTCTACTAAAAAGGCAAAAATTAGCCAGGCGTGGTGGCACGTGCCTATAATCCCAGCTCCTCAGGAGGCTGAGGCAGGAGAATGGCTTGAACTCCGGGAGGCCGAGGTTGCAGTGAGCTGAGATTACATTATTACACTCCAGCCTGGGGGATAAGATCAAGACTTCATCTCAAAAAAAAAAAAAGTTCAATGTATGATGAAAAATAAAACTGGACTCCAATCTAAAACAACAGGTGAATCCATTTGGAAGTGAATTAAAGACTTACAGTAGTAGAAGAAAATATAGAGGACTATCTTTGTCATTTAGAAGTGGGAAGGACTTTTTAAAAACTTCGAAAACTCCAAACCGTAAGACAAAATACTGATCAATTAGATTACATAAAAATTAGGATTTCTGTTGTACACATTTCTGTTATGCACGAACCAAATGAACAGACGGCTGACAGATTGGGAGAAGATATTTTTCAGTGTCTAAAACCAATATTTTCAATGTCTAAAAACAAGGAACTCCTGCAAATCTGCAAGAAAAAGACAGAACCACTAGAAAAAATGGGGAAAGCTCATGAATAAGCAATTTACAGAGAAGAAACCTCAAAGGCTAATGAGCATAACTGAATGCTCAGTGATATTACATCAGAAAATGCAAATGAAAACAAGAGTGAGATATCTCTTTACACCTCTTAGACTTACAAGTTTAGAATATTGGATACTGGACTGGGCGCTGTGGTTCATGCCTGTAATCCCAGCACTTCGGGAGGCCAAGGCAGGCGGATCACAAGGTCAGGAGTTCGAGACCAGCCTGGCCAAGATGGCGAAACCCCATCTCTACTAAAAATACAACAAATTTAGCCAGGAGTGGTGGCACATGGCTGTAATCTCAACTACTTGGGAGGCTAAGGCAGGAGAATTGCTTGAACTCGGGATGTGGAGGTTGCAGTGAGCTGAGATTATGCCCCTGCACTCCAAGGGGGGCAACAGAGTGAGACTCTGTCTCAAAAAAAAAAAAAAAAAAAAAAGAATATTGGATACTGATAAGTGCTGGGAACATAAGGGACTACAGGATCTATTATATCACACAATGCCAGTAGACTGATATGGCTGTTTTGAAAGGTGTTCTGGCATTCCTTGGCCAGATTGAGTATATTCATACCCATGATCCAGCTGTTATACCCTGGGTGTATATCCCATGGAGATTCTCATACAGGTCCATAAAGGAACATGTATGAGGATGTTCATTAAGTAATTGTTTGTAGTGATTGGGAGCTGGAGGCAATGTTGCTGCCCATTACTGGGGGAGTGGGTGGGTGGAATTTAGGGATCCACCTCATGGAATATTCTACTGCAGTTAGAAGTAATAGACTAGATGTACAAGCAGTAATATGGACATCTATTGAAAATATAATACTGGGTAAAAACAGAAAAACAGAATAAGATATCTCTATATAATGTGTAAACAGACAACTAGAATCTTTGAAGGGCTGGGCACAGTGCTTCATGCCTATAATCTGAGCACTTTGGGAGGCCAAGGCAAGTGGATTGCTTGAGCCCAGGAGTTTGAGAACAGCCTGGGCAACATAGGGAGACCCCTTTTCTACAAAAAATACAAAAATTAGCCGGGTATGGTGGCACATGCCTGTATTCCCAGCTACCAAGGAGGCTGAGGTGGGAGAATCACCTGAGCCCAGGGGGTCAAGGTTGTAGTGAGCCATGATTGTACCACTGCACTATAACCTGGGGAACAGAGTGAGATCCTGTCTTAATTAAAAAAAAAAAAGAAAAAGAAAAAGCAAAGATAAAATAAAGAAAGAAAAAAAAAATGGAGGTGGGGGTCCAGATTTGTTTTGGAATTCAAAAGGAAGAGGTGATATCACATGATCAAGCACAATAACGCTGCAGCAAAATGTACGAATAGTTACATCAAATGGCAAAATAACTTCAAGTCACCTCATTTCGCTTTGGTCAGATTTTGCTGCTAAATGAATTTAAGGGAAACATTTTGGTGTCCAGAGCTGTGTAAGCTTAAGAATAGGGAGTAAGTGATTGTGGAACTCTATTGACTTCAATGAGAATGATATCTTTAAAATAGGATACATTATACAAAGATAAAAACAAGAATATATGTTAAACACATTAGGATAGATTCCACTGGGGAGTGAGGGGAATGAGAACGAGGAATCGGGATAATGAATGTATATAAATACATATATATATGTGTTTGTGTGTGTGTGTGTGTGTGTGTGTGTGTATTTGATGGGGACAAATAATGTCATGTATTAAAGAATATGGTCCACTCCATCCTCTTCATCTGAAGTCCTTTGTCCAAAAGATAGACAAATAGACACCCTTTCTAAGCAAATGACTCAAGGTAGCTGTTTGCAAACTTCAATTGCCGATTGGTACATTCAGATAGCTTTTATGTTAGTTATTCCTTTCACATTGAGTTTGAGATATGAGTCAATCAGACATCTTTCATCACCAAGAGACAAGGGTCTTTTCGAAAACTTGACAGAATATATTAAAGGTCTATTTCTGTGGTTCTCAGTTGGAGATGATCTTGCTCCCCAGGGGACACTTGGCAATGTATGGGGACATTTTGAGTTGTCATAACTGGAGGAAGGGGGTTGCAACTGGCATCTAGTGGGTAGAAGAATGCTGCTAAATGCTGCTGAGTATCCTACAGCACACAGGACAGTCCCTCACCCCCTATCTACCCTCACCCCCAACAAAGAATTTTGTGATTCAAAGCATCAGTGCTGGAAGAGAAATCCTGGCTGATTTGAGTGGGTAGCGTGGTATGCCTGCCTTCATCGTTATTTTCCTGACAAGTAGACAAGGTCAGAGTCAAGCCCCTGAGCAGAAAATTTGGGACTATATCTTTGGTCCCATAATTTAGAATGGTAGCTCATCCTCAGATGAAGTGAGATCCCAAAGGGGCTTGTGATCAGTTGAGACTAAATTTGCATGTGTAGGTCAGCACTGTAGACACTAGTTTCCTTCATAAAATAGCCAGGTCTCTGCTATCAGTTTTCCTGCAGTTCTTGTCCATAAATGTCATTCAACTTGAGTATAAATCAGCTGGTGCCCACATGGCATGAGAAAATCTGGCCTCCAATCCTGAGCTTCGATCCTGAAAGGTGGCCTGTCAAGGTAAGAGGCAGAGCTCTGTGTTTCTTGTTGAACACCAACCCACAGTGTTACATGCTCAAGAGGCTGGTTCTGTGGAGCTCTTTCTTCTTTGCTGACATGTCTGAGCAGCAGGGGGAGAAATAATGAGTGAGCGGAGCCAGAAAGGCTATAGCTCTAGAGAAACTTTGGGTCTACGATCAAAAGACCTAAGTTCTAGTCTCTTTCTGCTACTTGATACCTGTGTAAGCCTGGGCAAGCCACTGCTTTTCCTAATTTTCATATCTGCAAAAATGGAGATAGTAATATTTTGTTGTGCTAGTTTTGTCACGCAGATCAATTATATAGTGAACAGTTAAGAATTTTGTTAAATGGTAGAATGTCATCATTATAAGCTATCATTCTACAGTGAGTGATAGTGAGGTATGGTTATTAATTTTGGATTAAGACACACACACAGGCCAGGCACAGTGGCTCACGCCTGTAATCCCATCACTTTGGGAGGCTGAGGAGTGTGGATCACCTGAAGTCGGGAGTTCGAGACCATCCTAGCCAACGTGGTGAAACTCTGTCTCTACTAAAAACACAAAAATTAGCTGCATGGTAATGTATGCCTGTAATCCCAGCTACTTGGGAGGCTGAGGCAGGAGAATCATTTGAACCAGGGAGTCGGAGGTTGCAGTGAGCCAAGATCACTCCATAGCACTCCAGCCTGGTAACAGTGTGATACTCTATTAAAAAAACAAAATACAAAATCAAAAAACCAAAACACACACAGTTTCTTCCAAAACTACTTCTTTGCTCTCTTTGAAATATTAAGTGGCAACTTCTCAATAGTGGTGGAGGGGAGTCAGCAGTTTCTACAGGCAACATCCATGTGCTATCTATACTGTTGTTGAAAGACTTCAAAAATCTGGAAAATGGGCTTCAAGAAAAAAAAATCCAGAAAGGTGCCATTTATTGCTTATTGATGCTCTGGAATAAAGATTTTATGAATACTTTTGCAAACTTTTCTGCATCTTGAGATAGTTTAACAACTTCTCTGAACATGATACACCTGCTGGCCATTGTAGTCTTATGAATAATTAAGATCATCTGATGCCCAGACATTATAAAGAAAAAAAATAAATTTGCCTGTGAAAATCAAACATTTCTGCTAGAAAAATTATTATAGACAACTTTTAAAGAGAAATCACCACCCAGAAAAATATTTACATAAACATGTAACAAACCAAGAGCTAATATCAGTATATAAATGCAAATATCAATAAGAAAAAGGCCAATAATTTAATTCAAAAATGGGCAAATGATATGAACAGAGAGTTCAGAGAAAAAGACACACAAATTACTAATAAACATAAGAAAAATACTCAGCTGCACTGATAATTGAAGAAATGTAAATAAAAATAATAGATAGGATATTTAACCTGCAGTTTGCAAAGTCAAAAGTTTGACGGTTTCTAAAGTGTGTAAGAGGATGTGGAAATGTGTAATCTAGTGAAATCTATTTGGAGGGCTGGTTGGCAATAGCTATCAAAATTAAATAGGCACGTACAGTTGTTCAGCAATTCTACTTCTAGTAATTTATCCTATAAAACTACTTGCACGTATGCATAAAGACTTATTTCCATTGAAAGTATCATTTTTATTAGCAAAAAACTCGAAATGCTTCAAATATCTCATTAACAAGAATCTGTTTAAATAAAACATGACTCATCTTTTCAAGGGACTATTATGGAGCTATTAAAAAGATTGAGGTAGATTTATATATGTGACAGCAAAAATCTTCATTACTTGAAAAATCATGTGAAAAATCAAGGTTCAGACTAGTGTGTAATATGCTTCTATTTGTACAGAGAAAAAAGTGCATTCATGTAGATACACATATAGATACAGGTGTAGTGTATATATAGGTGCCTCTGAAGAAGTAGATTGAGTCTTTGAAGTAGGAGGAAATCTGACCTTTATTCAATATGCTCTGTACTATTTGAATTATTTAACATGAAATGTATTATAGCTTCATTTATTTTTGTTTTGTTTCTATTTGTATCTTAACTGCTAAGACAGCTGCTGTTGCCACTCTGACAGCTTTTGAACGGAGGATTTCCTCTAGGTAGCAGCTTTCTTGCGGGATTTACCATATGAACATCAAACATTGACTCCGTAAGTGGATTGACCCTCTACTCCCAAGTCAGGGGTTTTGTGTCTGACTTCATGTATCTATCTATCTTTTTATCCATCCTTTCATCAATCTATCCATCCATCCATCCATCCATCCATCTATTCGTCCATCCATTCATCCATCCATCCATCCATCCATCCACCCACCCACCCATTTGTCTTCTCACTCTGTTTTGTAAGTATTTGCTGTGCAATTTAAATTTATAATACCATTTTAACTTTATTATATGTACTAATGTAATTTAACTGGCTAGAATTTTTCTGGCCTGTGGCCTAGTAGAATGGCAAGACTATGGGCTTTGTAGTTCAGGCTAAAATCCAGTTCCCATCCCTTTCTAGCTGTGTGATTTTGGTCATTTCCTTAATGTTTCTAAATCTCTATAAAATAGGGAGAAAGACACCGGGTGGTGGGGTTGCTGGGAGGAGATATTGAGATACTGTATACACAGTGAGACAGAGGGTAGAGCACTGTAACACAAGCATCACTGCCCCAGCAGGCTGCCAGTTTCCTTTCATGGCATTGATCACTGAATAGTGACTAATAGGGCTTTAAGTAATCCCTCAAGGGTCCATCACATGTCCTCTTTGGTGAGTATTAGTAACACTGTGATGCTATTTGGGCTCCTGTGGAGGGAAACAGTATATTCCTAATCAAGGTCTTATTTTTTTTTTCTTTAAGAAACGAAAATTTCTCAGCATGAGACTTGAAAGGGAGGCTGCTAGCACTAGTGCCAGAATAGCCATTTTTATTGTTTTATACCGTCATTATTCATGTTTAACTTCCAGTGCTTATCTTTTTTTTTTTTCTTTTTCTTTTCCTTTTCTTTTTAGAGATAGGGTTTCCTCTGTTGCCCAGGCTGGAGTACAGTAGTGTGATCATAACTCACAGTAGCCTGGAACTCCTAGACTCAAGCCATCCTCCCACCTTTCGTCTCCTGATCTACACGCGTGTGCCACCATGCCTGGATCATTTTAAAATTTTTTGTAGATAGAGGATCTCACTATGCTGCCTAGGTTGGTCTCACATTCCTGGGCTCAAATGATTTTCCCAACTCGGCCTCCCAGCAGTGTTTTTCATTCATTTCTCTTGTATATGCTCTTCCATCAGTGCTAATGTTCCTTCTACCTCAAGAGCAAATGCCTTGAGACTTTTTAAAAGCACAACAAATTCCTTCACCTTTGTTTGTCTGAAAATATTTTTACTTTGCCTTAATTTTTGAAATATACTTTTGCTTGTCAGTTCTTTTCTTTCCTCCCTTTAAAGATGACATCACAATGCCTTCTGGCTTCCATTGTTTCTGTTAAGAAGTTAGCCCTCAGTTTTACTGTTGCCTCTTTGAAGATAATTTGTTTGGGACAATTATCGGATTGCCATTAGAATTTTCTTTTTGTCTGTTTTTCCCCTCTAGCAATTTACTTATTACATTTCTACTTTTTTTTTTTCTTTTTAATTTATCCTGCTTGAGGTTTGCAGCATTTGTTGAATCTGTAGCTTGATACCTTTAAATCAGCTTTGGAAAATTTTTTGTCATTATCTCTTCAAATATTGCACGTATTACTCCCAACTCACTTTCACTTTCCTACCCTTCAAGAGCTCTAATTACACCCATGTGAGACCTTTTCAAATATCCTGTTTTTATGGTATTTCCTACATTTAAAAAAAAATATTTGGGTGCTTCCATAGGGATATTTTCTACCAAACCAATCTTCTATGTCACTAGTACTTTCTTCACCTGTGTCTAAACTGTTGTCAAATCTATTTACTGAATTTTAAATTTCAGTTGTTGTATTTTACAGTTTTATAATTTTCACTTGTTTTTATAAAAACACATAGATTCCAATTCTCTTGTGAAATTCTCTATTTTATCATCTGTTTTCTTAAACATGTTAATCACTGTTATTTTATATTCTGTATCTGACAATTTTAGTATCTGGATAATCTGTGTGTTTGTTTCTATTGTATATATATAAAATATACACACATATATATATTTAATCTTTTGTTCTTGTCTTTGTATGCCTGTAATTTTAAGTTGAATTCTAGACATTCCATAGGAAAAGTTGTATAGGTGCTCAATGATAGTTTCTGTCAGGCAGTCAGAATAAAGCAGAGCACTTTAAACCAATCAGGAAATAAGCTGATTTGAACCTGAGTTGCAATGCTTATGAAGGCTGATTTATGTCTCTGTAGTGTTATTTTTAGGATGTAATTCCATGAGTTCCTGCTAGAAGCAAGAGGTGTTGACCCTGGCCCCTCTGCTTTGGTGGACTCTGAAAGCCAATGTTTATTTACCGAGCACTATGAGACTGTCACCAGCTCTGTCTTATTTCTCGGTCTCTTAGCAGCCGGTTTTTGTTTTGCCTCTCTAACTCTTGGCCTGTTCTGGGTCTGCTCACAGTTTCAGTTGCAAAGTTGAGGCCTCAGAGTAATTATGACAACAGATGATATCCTCCTTTCAGACATCATATACTGCCCTTGGTACTAGATGGGGTGTGAGGGACATAGAATAATAATAATAATAACCTGTAGGGTAAGCATTGCAATTATCATCCCCATTTTTACAGCTGAGAAAACTGAGGAACAGAGAATCTCAGTTAGTCACTGAAAGTCATATAGCTAGTAAATAGCAGTGCTGGGATTTGAATCCATGTGGTATGACTCTTGAAGCTATTTTCTTAACAGAAAGATAGACCTTCAAACAAGTTTTTATTGCTAAGAAGGCTAGATGGCAATCTTTCTCTCCCCTGTCCCTCCATGTGTAGCAAACAATGAGAAATATGAAAAACAAACAAAAGCCCTTTATACCATAGCATCTTTCAAGAACTCACAGAAGTGTTCTTCATTTGTACACCCTGCATGTCTTGCATAGAGCTAGGCACATGGAGATTCACCATAAAAACGTTTTGATTTCCACATTAGAGCCTAGGTCAGAAGTTGTATTTTACCACTTGTGCCTGGTGCTTTTCTTGTGTTACTACAAGAATTAAGCAACACATATGTGAAAATAAAATGTAGGATTGCATCGTACAGACCAGGAGGTAATTTGGGACAAAGTCTAGCCTGTGCTTTATTTGTCAAACTGATCCTTACTGCAGCATGAATGAGAGGGTACCTTTTCCTTATTCAGACTCTGGGCAACTCTAAGATAGAATTTTTCTCTAATCCATCGCATTGGACTAGTTTCCCATCTTTTCAGGCAGAAAAAGTTGGCTGAAAAGTTGACAGTCTAAGCCTAACTGTTTATTATCACATATCTCAGTTTATTTGGTGACCTGCATGGGAAATTTACAGGTTCTGATGACACTGAACTTAGAGTAAAGAGAAGGAAAATAGAACAGGAAAACACTGGGCATGTTTGTTTTTCAGAAAGGGCGCAAATCTATTGCATCAGCTTTCTGTTCCCAAATGCTTCCTTCAGTGTCAGACTGAAGCTTTTTGTTTAGTAGGTTCCCAGAGAAGAAACTCCAGGTGAAAGCAGTAGCTAGGACCTTTTATGATATCCTACAATTTCATTTCCTCTGTTGTTTTTACATCATGAAATGCCCCAGTGTTTAGTGACACAAATTTACCCAATGTCAAAAAACTCCAAAGAGTTTAGAAGAACAGATTCTGTATATCTACCCCCTGGTAGTAATATCCTTTTTAACAATGGACACAGAACAATTTTGAGTGGTTTCTTTCCAGAAGCTGAATACTAACGTTCCCATGCCTGATAAATATGTAGTTCTGTAAAAGGATTAAGTAAATGTGTGCTCATAAAGCAATAGAAAATAATCTATTTTGTATTTAAATGGAGCTAAACCAATTTCATACCGTTGTTTCAGGGTACCCACCTGACAAACAGCTTTCCACAAGTGATTTTGTTTATCTTGGGATCATCTCAACCAGAAACTCTGGGAACAATCAAACAAAAAATTGACCGAATTCTACACAAAATTCCAGAAAACTTTCAAATTAATTGGAATGGCTTTTCTTAGTTAAACTGCTCAAGGACATTTTTAAAAGGCTTATGACACAGATCTCTTTTGGAGGAGCTGAGGACCAGACTGTGGCAGATTGATACCTGTGAGGTCTGCTTATGATGATGAATTATGAAGCTATTTATGTGGACTTCATCTTTTTCTGTTAAAAACCCTTATTTTCCAGGTTGGAGCCATTTCTCCTTAAATAAGTTGGTTTCTCTTGGAATAATAAGGAAATACATGCGATTGTCAAAATAATACATAGAAGGCAGAAAATATCTTTCTGAAGATGCTTTTTATTTCCAGTGGTAACCAAATAGGCTATTATTTTTAGAATACTGAATTCTCTTGTGTGGATACAATAGTTGAGTGACTTCAGCCATTAAACGGTTTTATTAAACAGGGAAACTTGGTACTTTTTCCAATGGCGTTTAGGGGATTTTGCACCCAAATATTACTCTTGCCAGGAGTGATTTGGGGAAGAGTGATATTACTGGTTACTGGTAACAGTTGCTAACATTTATTGACTATATATGTCGTTTGCCACAGACTGTACTAGACAATTATACATTATTGTTTTATTAAATTCTCATAGGAACCCTGTGAGCTGTATATTATCACTACCCCTGTATTATAGTCAAGGAAACTGGACATTAGCAAGGTTAAATAACTTTCCTAAAATAGCAAAGCTGGGATATGAACCCAGCATATTTTTGCTGCCCTCCTAAATTGTAATGTGGCTTGTCTTTTTATTCTTTTAACAAGGTCTTTTCCAGAGTATACACTTTGAGAGGTATGCTTGAGGGGAGGGTAGGAGAGTACTAATTAACACAACAGTTTTGAAAAGCAATTTTGAAATTCTTATCAAAATTCTGTAAAATTAGCATATATTTTCATCAGCTAATTCCACTTCTAGGGCTCCAGTTTAAGGTATTAATCAGAGATTTAGACAATGGTTATTTACAAGCATGTTCACTGCAACATTATTTACAAGACTTTACGATAGAGGAAAGAAAACGTACTGTTTTCCTTTTTCTTCTCACACTCAACACAGAATACTTCTGTGACCATATTTATGATTCTCCCCACTCCCCTCCCAAAACCAATCAATTCTCCAGCAGACGCCAACTCAGTATGCTGGAATTCAATTCTGAGACTATCTACTTGGAGACAGTGTTAGATCCTACAGATCTAGGGCTGAGCCCAGTAAGATTGCCCCCACTCCAAATGCCAAACACAAGTTCAAGCCATCCCTACTTCAAACTGACAGGCTACAAATTGAGGTTCCCATCACCCCCTCCTTAAGTTCCATAATTTGCTAGACCAGCTCACAGAACCAAGGGAAACACTTATATATATACACATAACACTTATATATGTGTGTGTGTATATATATACACACATACATATATATATATATATATATATTTTTTTTTTTTTTTTTTTTTTTTTGAGATGGAGTCTTTCTCTGTTGTGCAGGCTGGAGTACAGTGGCACCATCTCAGCTCATGGCAACCTCCGTCTCCCAGGTTCAAGTGATTCTCCTGCCTGAGCCTCCCAAGTAGCTGGGATTACAGGCATGTGCCATCACACCTGGCTAATTTTTTATTTTTAGTAGAGATGAGGTTTCACCATGTTGGCCAGGCTGGTCTCGAACTCCTGACCTCAAGTGATCCGCCCGCCTTGGCCTCCCAAAGTTCTGGGATTATAGGCGTAAGCCATCGCGCCCAGCCAGAAATGCTTAATGATATTTCCTGGTTTATTATAAAGGATATGACAAAGGATACAGATGTGTTCATCATGTTTCCAGGTGAAGGGATGGATAGGGTAAGGTTTGGTGGGGCGTGGAGCCTCCATGACCTCTCTAGTCATGCACCCTCCCAGCACCTCCATGTGTACAGCTCATCAAATCTTATTGTCCAAGAATTTTTAGAGAACTTGATCTCCAGTAACCCCTTCTTTCCTAGAGGTTGTTGTATGGAGCTGAAAGGTCCAACTTTTGGAAAAACAGGGTAGGTACGGGGAAGCCTTGATTATAATGCTAAGGACTTTCATTTGTTTGATAACCAGTTGCCCTCTGCTTTTGGAAGCTGACTGTGAGAAGGGAGAATCTGAGGGCAAGGATCAGAGAGCAGACTTTAACCCATTTATGCTGGAAGTTGCAATTTTTGTGTGTGTGAAAATCAGACTTTGGCAATGACTTTGAACAGTAGAATATAAATAACTCCCACAGGTTTAGCATTCTAATAATGGAATACTAGTCATAAGTAAAACATTGACTAGACAGACAGGATCAAAGAGAGAGGCTTTGATCAGGAGGTATCTTTAGGCCCAGCATTGGACTGGATATTTACAGGTGTGTGAGTGGGGAGGAAATGCACAGACACAAAGGAAACTCTGAGGCTTTCCGTCTGAGTGATGGGAGAATGATGATGCCATTTATTGGTTTAGGTAAGAAAAGGAGGAAAAGAGTCATGCATAGACCCATTCATTGTCTACCCAGCAGTCATGTCACTGTTCTTCACAGAGCCTAGATTTTGTCAAATGGTTAACCCATCCTGAGCCCCTGAGGAGTGTCCTAATTGGTGCAAGCCAGTCAGTTCAAGGCATCCCCCTGCTGACTGTTCTTGGTCCAGGGATAGACAAGGCACTTAAATTGGCCCTTTCATATTGAGTGCATATTTTGTGGTTGGGGATGCATACAACATATGTTGGGAAGTACACAGAAGAGTAGGGTAACTGAATACTCAGACTGAAAAGGGAAGCCATAGTGAATTAGAGAGAATCAGGGAGATCTTGGGGAGAGAAAGGCTCAGAAAACCCACCCCGTAGAGTTGTTTATGAACCCCAGGGCTCACCCTTGACCTGCACTTGTGTACCTCTGACCCTAGATAGAATACCAGACACTATGAGAAGTGAACTATGGGATTGGGTGGCACACATGAGACAGATCCAATTAGTCTTGCAAAGGCTTTGTAAATTGAATTATCATTAAAACTATAACCCACAGAAGCTGGCTGGGCTTTTGATCTGAACCCAGCTAGGTTAGCTGCCTGCTAAAACAAAAATATCAAAATTCTCCATAGGATTTAAACAAGACTCTGAGTCTCATAATATAACATTCAGAATGTCAAGAATACAATCCAAAATTGCTCAGTATACAAAGAACCAGGGAAAATGTCAGCTTCCATGAGAAAAGATAGGCAACAGATGCCAATACTGAGATGACACAATTTTGAAATTATAGGCTTTAAGTATTATAGAAATGCACCACAAAATAAGCACAGTCTTGAAATGAATGGAAAGATTAAAAGTCTCAGCAAATAATAGAAAACATAAAAAGAACCAGATGGAAAATTTAAAACTAAAAAATATAATAACCAAAATAAAAACTTTTTCAGATAGACTGAATAGCAGAATGAAGATAACAAAAGAATCAGTACATTTGAAAAAAGATCAATAGAAATTATCCAATCTGAACAACAGAAAAAAAGACTTGGCAGAGGTGGGAAGGGCGGAAGCACTCTCTCCTGTGGAACATCAAAAATTCTAAATTTATATTATCAGAGTCCCAGAAAGAGAGTAAAAGGAGTAAACTTCAGAAGAAATATTTGAAGAATAATGAATGAAAACTTCCTAAATTTTGAAAATGAGCAACAGAGATACAGGATAAGAACAAGGCACAAAATAAATGTCATAGAAAACAAGGACTGAAAGTTTTCCAGACATCTGAATGCCCAATAGTATCTCTTTCCTCATTGTGTGAGCTTGGAGAATTTTACTTATCTTTCCTCATCTGTAAAATGGGCAGAATAAGCCTAAAAATAAGGATGTCATGAAGGTTGAATGAGATAATCTAAATTAAGCACTTAGCACAATTCCTGACTCCCAATAAGTGCTGAATAACGGCACTTACTTTTAAACGGGAAGGAAGGAGATCAGCAAAGGTGTCAGGAATGATGAGGACTCTAAAGAGAACCCAGGGCTTTGCAAAGTGAAGATGATCCTCTGAGACTGTTTTGGTAGCATGCTTCAGAGTAGGAGCCAGACTATCTTGAATTGAAAAGTAATTAAGAGCAGTGGAAAGCGAGGAAGTTGACATAAACTTTTTGACAAAGTTTGATGGTAAGACTTGCCTGAGAATGCAAATCTGATAGAATATACCTTTCTTTTTTAAGATGGAGAATTTGATTCTGTGAATAAGCTAAAGAGGAGGAGGGGTAGAGAGGAAGAGGTTAACAGTTCAGGAGAGAAATGCATGGCTGATATCCCATGGTCCTGCAGCAGACAGGAGAGACGCTCAATCCCACGGGTGTTTGTTGTGTGTGTGTGTGTGTATTTGCAGAAGTTCTCACTGATGCAATGGGTTAAGCAGAAATTAAAACTCTACTAAATTAGCCGGGTGTGGTGGCGCATGCCTGTAATCCCAGCTACTCCGGAGCCTGAGGTAGGAGAACTGCTTGAACCAGGAGGAGGAGGTTGCTGTGAGCTGAGGTTGTACCATTACATTCTAGCCTGGGCAACAAAAGTGAAACTTTGTCTCAAAAAAACAAAGTCTAATTATTATCAAAGAATATTTAAGATTATCATTATTTGCAGATAATATGCTTGCTGTTCTCAAACAGTAATTCCCGACCTTTCCACATTATAGAATGTGAAAAAAAATGATAATATCTGTAAGATATACTGGAGTGAACCATAGGGGAGTCGGAAGCAATTTTCTTTGTACAATTACGGTAATAAAAATAAAATGTAAAGTATGAGGGAATACATTAAATATCAAATTTATATAAAACATCCAGGTAAAATATTCTCACATTGGTTACCTAGAAACTTAGGCTTATTTCTGTGGACAAAACTTTCAAATCAGATGATATGCCTAAAAAAGCTATAAATATTTATTGATGTCAATTTTTCAATGATCATCTCTTGGTAGTCAACATGGATGAGAAACTTTGTTCATATTAGTTGCTGACAAAATATTTTATTTTTTATCTATCAAATTTACAATAGTTGCCAAGAGAATGGGACAGCTCTTTTATTCTTCTAGAAAAATGTGTTATTGAAATCTGTTGTGATAATGCAAATTGATTTTTTTCCTTTTCTTTCAGAAGCAAATAGTTTTTTTTAAAACAGATTTTTTTCCCCTTTAGATTCTCTTTTTAACTTTTAGGTTCAGGGGTACAAGTGCAGGTTTGTTATATAAGTAAACTTGTGTGATGGGAGTTTGTTGTACAGATTATTTTCACCCAGGTGTTAAGGCTAGTACCCATTAGTTATTTTTCCTGACCCTCTCCCTCTGCCCACCCTCCACCCTCCAGTAGGCCCCATTGTGTATCGTTCTTCCCATGTGTCCATGTATAAACAGAAATTTTAATACACCCTGGATTTCAAAGTAGTGAGGAAGTACTCATGTGAAGAAAGGGCATGTGTTATTGGAGCAATCATCTTGCGAGTAGTTTGAATGTCACTAAAAAAATCCATCAGCCACAAAATAAATGACAGTATGTGCTTAGTGTCAGGACAATGATTCTAAGCTGCCAGCTGGTGAAGCATCTGCCCCAATCCCACAATCGATTGCACCTTGGGCTGTGATCCAAGTACAGTGGGCACCTGGAACCCAGAGTCCTCCAGCAGCTTGTAGACCCAAGACCACATGACACAGAGACGTGCTCTGCTGCCAGCCAGAAAGAGCTGCCCAGACTCTAGAGCGCTTCTTTGGCTGTTTTTAGGTGTGGCCAGGAAGCTGGGAGTGCTGCAAATTGGTGTGGGGAACTATGCTCAATTGCTAATGGTGACAACACATAGTCATAAATACTCTGCTTAGGGCTCCTCTCAGGAGATTGAATGAGCCTGGGAGGTTGAGGCTGCAGTGAGCTGTGATTAGGCCACTGCACACCAGCCTGGGCAACAGAGCCAGGCCCTCTAAGGACTTCATGACTGCAGGTGACCAGCTACAAGTGGCGGCCCCAGACCTTCCTTGCCTACTGGGGCAGTCAGTATCTCACAGAGGACCAGGATCCCCATGCTTGCCACACCTGAGAGCTGCATACACACTCATAGGAAAGCTCTGGTCTAGAAAACCCAAGGGGATTATACGAGAAAGTATGGGCATTAATAAAAGAGTGAAAAGAATGACCTAATAGGTTGGGTGTGGTGGCTCATGCCTGTAATCCCAGCACTTTGGGAGGTCAAGGCAGGTGGATCATGAGGTCAGGAGTTCAAGAACAGCCTGGCCAAAATGGTGAAACACCCTCTCTGCTAAAAATACAAAAATTAGCCAGGCGTTGTGGCTCATGCCTGCAATCCCAGCCACCCAGGAGGCTAAGGCAGGAGAATCGCTTGAACCCAGGAGGTGGAGGTTGTGGTGAGCCGAGATGGCACCACTGCACTCAGCCTGTGTGATAGAACAAGACTCTGTCTCAAAAAAAAAAAAAAAAAAAAGAATGACTTAATATATGAAAGATACACACATACAAAGAAAAACACATTGGGCTAGGCGCGGTGGCTCACGCTTGTAATCACAGCACTTTGGGAAGTCAAGAGATCAAGACCATCCAGGCCAACATGGTGAAACCCTGTCTCTGCTAAAAATACAAAAACTAGCTGAGTGTGGTGGTGTGTGCCTGTAGTCCCAGCTACTGTGGAGGCTGAGGCAGGAGAATCACTTGAACCTAGGAGGCGGAGGTTGCAGTGAGCAGAGATTATGCCACTGCACTCTAGCCTGGTAACAGGGCAAGACTCTGTATCAAACCAAACAACAACAACAAAAAAATTAAAAAAAAAGAAAAAAGAAAAATTACCAGATTTTCTAGATACTAACTATAACCAGAGAGGAAACATAATGGAAAAATATTTCATTCCAAAGATAGCATGTTTCTTGTTAGGTTATTCCTAGTTAGTTATAGTTATCTCCATAGAGATGAAATACCTAGGAATAACTTAAGAAATATGAGAGATTTGTATGAAGATATAATAAGATTTTACTACAAGATATAAAAAAAGACCTCAATAAATAGAGCCATTATACTCTTGGATGGGAGAACTGAATATTATAAGGTTGTCAATTTCTACCAAATTAATTTATAGTTTAATATGGCTCCAATCAAAATCACAATAGCGTTATTTTTGGAATACTACAAAAATCATTCCAAAGTGCATCTGGAGGACAAATAGGCAATAGTAACTCATACATTTTGAGGGTAAATAAAGGGTGGTGGAGCAGGTTTAGCTTTCCAAGAAAGTGCAACGCAACAGAAGATAGCATAAGGTTATCAGTTTATCTCTCCTGCTAGAATAATTTAGCAGGACAGAATAGATAGGTCAGAAAGAGGCCATAGGATATAGATGATGATGATATGATGATAAAGACATCACAAAGCAGGAAGGAAGGGAAGGATTCTCCAATGAATGGTGCTAGATATTGGCTGGGGGTGGGCATGGGGTTGAGGAAGAAATGGAGAGAAACCGTTTTCCTGAGTGTGTGTTTCCATGTACTCCAGCTACAGCTGCACTTCTGGGTTCTCTCCCAGTCTTTATTTTCTCTCTTGGGTCAGGAAGAAGGAAATATCTGATTGATGAGTTTAGAAGAAACAATGTGTGGCTCAGGCCCCTCCTCTCTTTCAGGATCTGTCTGCTTGCGGAGAAGCTTCAAGCTGGTCTGCCTCAGCTCAGTGGCTCTTAAAGAGGCAGTTTCTGCCCCTGCCCTTAGCAAACTCAGTAGGGGTTGAGCATGGCCTGGGATTGTGTGAATGAAGCAGCTTAATCCAGGGTAAGGTATGGTAGCAGACTATTTTGGCTGCTTATCTAAAATTACATATTCTAATCAGCTTTAATCAGGAATAGAGAAAACAACATCTGAGGTGAGAGGATCACCTGAGGTCAGGAGTTCGAGACCAGCCTGGCCAACATGAAACCCTGTCTCTACTAAACACACACAAAAAATTAGCCAAGTGTGGTGACAGGCTCCTGTAATCCCAGCTACTTGGGAGCTGAGACAGGAGAATCTCTTGAACCCGGGAGGTGGAGGTTGCAGTGAGCCGAGACCATGCCATTGCATTCCAGCCTGGACAACAAGAATGAAACTCCATCTCAAAAAAAAAAAAAAAAAAAAAAGAAGAAAAGAAAAAAGAAAAAGAAAAGAAAACAACATTTACCCACATTATATGTATATCTCTTAAGTGGTTTCTAACTCATTAAGGGGAAGGATTGTTATTTGTTGGTCACGTTAGAACTCTAAAACTGGAATAATTGGCTGGAGAAATTGTATGTTCTAACACATGCAATATTGAAGGTATACAAATTTTTTTTTTTTTGAGATGGAGTGTTGTTGTGTCTCCAGGTTGGAGTGCAGTGGCTCAATCTCAGCTCACTGTGACCTCCGCCTCCTGGGTTCAAGCGATTCTTCCGCCTCAGCCTCCCAAGTAGCTGGGACCACAGGTGCGTGCCACCATGCCCAGCTAATTTTTGTATTTTTAGTAGAGACAGGGTTTCACCATCTTGGCCAGGATGGTCTCGATCTCTTGACCTTGTGATCTGTCTGCCATGGCCACAAATGTTTAACTATTAAAAATGTTACTGTACATGTTTATAAAATAAAAATGTTATAAATGTTTAATAATAATGTTACTGTAAATGTTTAATAAAAATAAAAATTAAGATAAATGATCAAATTTTTGGATCAAGGAAGACTGTCTAAGATTAAAAGCAACGATACATAGCTCTAACAAGATTTTCATACAGTGTATTGGCCAGGCACAGTGGCTCATGCCTGTAATCCCAACAGGAGGCTGGGGTGGAGGATCCTTGAGGCCATCCTGGACAATATAATAAGACCTCATCTCTTCAAAAATTAACCTGGCGTGGTAGTATGTGCCTGTCGTCCCAGCTACTTGGGAGGCTGAGGTGGGAAGATCAGTGGGCTCTGGAGGTCCCGGCAGCAGTGAGAAGTGATTGCTCCACTGCATTCCAGCCTGGATGGCAGAGCAAGATTCTATCACAAAAAAGTAAGTAAAATAAAATAGTGTGTACATACATTAATAAAAATGCAAAAACAGTACAGAAAGGCAGTTATTAAATTGGAAAATTGTTGTTCATAAATATTATACATAATTACTACATGAAATTTATTAAGAACATAGACAAAATAATCAGGAAAAGGAACATTTCAGTAGATGGATAGAAAAATATTAAGAAGGAATTCACAAAAAGAAAAATACAAATAGCTAATAAATATGTTTAAAAAGTCATATACACAAAAGATCAAACACATGCAGTTAAAATGAAATACCATTCTTTGTCTATCCAGTTTGAGAAAAATTATAGAATGAGAATTCCTAGGCCTAGTGAAGGTATAATGAAATGGTCACTGTGAGTAGTAGGAACAAATCAGTGCAACTTTTCTGAAAAGAAATTTGGCAACAATCACTGTGAGTCTTAAAATGTTTATACCTGTTAACTCCAGTCTGGGAATCTACGCTAAGAAATTTGCAGAAATGTAAAATAATGGGTATGTCCCAAGACTTTTGTAAAAACAAAATAAATATAAAACAAAATATATGTCCAACATTTGAAGGTTAAGTACATGATCACATAATGGAATTTTAGGCAGCCATTAAAATTAAGCTTACAAAGAGCTTTTAAAAATTACCTAAGAATATTTTAAAAATAAAATTGTATAACCTCTCTGTTTAAGAAGAATAATCGGAGAGAGATCCCAGATGGCCGATCACTAGCAGCTCAGGATTGCAGCTCCCAGTAAAAGCGCAGAGAGCCAGCGGACGCCACACTTACCGATACATTTTTGCTGCCCACGGACCAGGACATTCCCAGCGGAGGAGCCCCACGGGTCGCCAGCGTGACCCTTTCGGCTGGCACGGCTTTTTTGCCGGCGCCTCGGCTCGGCGGCTCTTGGTGTGGAGTAAACGGGACTGAGTCTCCTTTTGGATGATGTTTGGCGCTCTGGGAAGTCAGAGCAGTCCATCCAGCTGACTGAAAAAGGGGCTGAGAAGCCAGACCGGAGACCCCCGGGCAGAAAGGCACCACGAATTTCAACGCTGCTGTCTTAGCTAGCGTTGCGAGTCGCACAGTGAAAAGTACATAGATTCCGGAGCTGG